>QVNW01000658.1:0-32692 GCA_014825475.1 Pseudomyrmex flavicornis | reverse complement strand
CACCGCATTTACATACGTGTAATATAGGCTAACATCATGCGTGTGCACATAAGCGTCATTTTATCTTTATTTTAAATGCGGTGCGCGCGTCTTTAAGTTCTCTTTCCTTCAACGTTACCCATTGACGTTCCCCCTCCAGACTGGCGGAGCGACGGAGACAGCACCTTACTGCATATCGTTCTGTCCTTTAGAAGACGCAGACAACTTCTCTCACAGAACGCTGGGTCTATTTATATATAAGTCTATGAACTTAATCTATAAATGCGGTCAAAGCCTCACTGCAAATATTTCGAAACATCGTTCTATCTTTATTTTACATTTAACAGG
Source organism: Pseudomyrmex flavicornis (assembly GCA_014825475.1). Taxonomy (NCBI): domain Eukaryota; kingdom Metazoa; phylum Arthropoda; class Insecta; order Hymenoptera; family Formicidae; genus Pseudomyrmex; species Pseudomyrmex flavicornis. The sequence continues at coordinate 32,365 of QVNW01000658.1, read as the reverse complement.
AAAGGTAGAACGACGACAAATGTAAAAAATTATATATATACATAAATAATATACATACTATTATAACATATATAATATATTTTTTAATTTTAAAATATCAACATACTGAGCCATGCATTTCGTTCATGTTGAGTGCTGGCTAACTATGGCGTTCTTTATACATCCATGTGAATTCTTGCACTTTGTCTTAGGCTGCGTTCCATTTCACGCATATGCGCGCATTTATCTATACTATACGTCACGTATATTATAAATAAATGCGCGCATATGCATAAAACGGAACGCAGCTTTACACTCATGTGCATTCTCTTAAGTTTGTTCTTTTTCCATAAACTGGCTGCATTAATTCACAGTCTATCTTTTTCCTTCTAGTATGGATAAAAAAAGATAGACTGTGAACTAGTGCAGCCAGTATATGGAAAAAGAACAAACCTCTTGTCTTGTCCTAGTTCAGAATTAGTACAGTCCTGGAAGATGGAAAAAGAACAAACCTATTAACTAGAGCATACATTACGTGCACACTATACTCTTTTCAATGAGAGAAAGGTCCGCGGACCGACGCAAATTCGTCCGTTCTGCGTATCGCCCCTCTCCTCACTCTACAACCATTGGCTGTCAGCAAATGTTTCGCCAATTCCGCACGCAACTTTCTCCCCACTCTGCCCATTATTCCACTCATATGCGCAGCCACCGCGGACCTTTCTCTCATTGAAGAGAATATATCTTGTTCTGTGTTACAAGAGTAGGTTAGGTTATAAGAAGTTTGAACAGTGAGTGGTCGAGGTTAGTTCGATTCTTTCAATTTTTACATGCTATTTAATAAGTTATAGAGGAATATTTCGGTAGTAGAACCATCAACCACTTATTCGTACAGATAAAGAAAGAAGAATGTCAAAGCAAAAACTGCGTCGTGCACCGCTACGGAACGATGTAACCAATACATTGAATGGAACTAAAAATACTAACAAAACTAAAAATCTCGGTCACATTAAAATTGATGAGAAAAAGGTCTCACTTATCAGTCAAGAAATTAAGTTCGCGCGATTGTTAGCTAGCAATGACAAAACAGTGCGAGATAAAGTGTTAAAAAGAATGAAAAAATGGTTAACAGTAAGATCGCAAGATCCATCTGGTAAATGATACGTTATGTTCTGTTATATAATAAGTAAATACTGATATACAGATTTAATTTAAATATAGATTTAATAATTTTATGTAATATTTTTTGCAGCATTTACAAAATTAGAATTTATGAGCTTATGGAAAGGTTTGTTTTATTGTATGTGGATGTCTGATAAGATGTTGGTCCAAGAAGAGTTAGCTGAATTGCTCTCTAAACTTGTGCATTGTTTTCCAACAAAGAATACTATTGTACTCTATACCAGCTGTGCTTTAAAGACACTCGCCATTGAGTGGTTTGGCATAGATCAGTATAGGATAGATAAGTTTTTTATGGTACAAATGTTTTTTTCTCTGTATCAATAATATTCTAATAAAATATGAATAATATTTTCCTGTTCTGTTTTGCAGCTAGTAAGACGAATTCTACGTCAGACGTTTGTAGTATGCAAGAACAAATTATGGGACATGGAATGGGTGATGGAAATTTCGTTAATATTTCAAGAATTGTTGTTATATCCCAAAACTCCCGTGGGATTTAATCTGCATTTTACAGATGTATATTTGGAAGAGCTTGCCAAGGTACTGAAATGTATTGAGATAAGAAAGATTTTATTTGATGAATGTTTTTTCAAGTGCTATTTGATGAATTGTTGTATAGGTTAGTGATGGAAATCTGCCGGAAGATGCAGTTTATGAGTTCATTAAACCGTTTGTTTTATACTTTGTAACGTCCAATGATGAGCGACAGATTAAAAATATTACACAACGTATCTTTAGATACTTGATATTCCAGTCTGATGTAGGATTGAATTATACCGATAAATTCAATGCTTGGAGAAGTGTAAGTATGTTCTTAATTTTTTCTTTATTATTGATTTTTCTTTACTATATTACTTTATCATTCTGTCTCGCAGTTTGCGAATCATCTTCTACGTATGTGTAATATAAATATTTTTACATATTTTATAAATAGGCTGGTTTTCCTTGTGCAAAGTTAGATGATATGCAACGAATTGAAATATCCGATATGGAAGATGATTTTGACTATGAAAATAAACAATGTTTTGAAACTGGCGTACAAAATAAAATTGAAAAACCTTTGGATCCAAGAGCAGGTAAAGTAGATGTAGAACTACCTCAAATACCGTTTGATGCTGCGAAACTTGCTGACTTACTTTTGCAATATCGATTTCACCCGTTGTCAACGGCAAAGTCTCAAAAACGGCTTTTGAAACTTAGTTCACAGTATGTATCATTTATTTTATCAATATATATCAAAATACGAGTTATTGTATAAATATACATATATAAACAATTTGTTTTATATTACAGATTTCGGGAGGTATCGCAAGGAAACATGCCTCTTGGAATGAAGACGATCGAAAAACCAAATTCTCATGAGAAAAGCACGAATGTGCGGAATGCTGCATTGCGTCTTATTAAATTCGAAAAAAAATTATTTTCCGACAAAATAACTAAAAAACAAAAGAGAAACAAAAACAAAGAATTAGTCGACACTGTTTTTAATGCATCTTCTCTTGATAGTTCGAAAAATGAAAATATTTCAAATCAAAATTATGATGTGAATGAAGATCAAATTATTTGTGAAACGAGCAAAGCGAATGATGTAAAAGCAAATTTTGAAGATGCAATATCACTTACGAAACGGAAAAGAAGTAAGTTAACACACGATAAACTGCTTGGCGATAAAATTGCTGAGAGTACAAACTCTGAATCCTGGATTTCAACAAATAACACGGATAAAAATGTAAAATATAAAACAAAAAAGGCTACATATCCACAAAAGAAAGCTAAGCGCAAGATAAAACTAGCAGTTAAAAATGCGCTATCAAAGAACAAGAATGCACGTGACCGAGATATGCCTTCAAAAAGTGTAAGAATAATATTGTTTTTAGTATAATATATTATTTTTTACTTTTCTAATAGTCTATAACCGACTTTGCAGCGAATATAATTTTCGAATTATAAATACCCTCTTATCGTCGTATTGCAGGTATTATCGAGTTGTGTGACCAAACGGACACGTTCCAATAAATCCTTGTTGACGAAGAAAAAAGTAATGTTTAAATCACAAAATAATGCGCATTATAAATCGGACTATTTACAACAAATCCGTAAGAACCCTGGTGTTCCTTTTGATGCAAACAAAAAACCGCTACATAGCGTGCTGAAGACTAGTCCTATACCGAGTCCGATTAATCCATTTTACAAAACGAGATTCACTTAATGTTGTAAATAACTCGAAATCTTTCCTGAACTTAGTCGAGTCGAAAATTAACAATAGTTTGAAGTAATTTTTATTTTCAGCACTCTGATGCAGCGTTTTTCAACTGATGTATGTCGTGAAAAATGAAAACATAAGATCCAGAATCGCACAATTTAAAACTGTTGAAAAATATTCTATATAGTGACTAAGTGCTGCGATCGCATTCGATGTCAATAATAAGCGCTTAAATTATAATGATGTGTGAGTATGTTTGTGTATATGTATATATATATACATATATATGTAATTCTATGTAAGACATACTCACACAGTTAAAATTGATTACAATTGCAATTTGTATAATTTCATAAATACATCTATACACAATTTTAATACATTTCTACATATGTGGTATTTACGTGTTCACTGCAACTATCATTTCGAATAAATTCGTATGTAAAACTATCACTTTGGCACAATGAATTCACTTTTAATCATATGCTCGTAATTATTCGGTAATCTATACTTCTTATTTAAGACAAACTAATTTCTACCATCTTACTATCTTATACAAACTATATATATGTTTGCACATATATACAAGATGTCTGAAAAATTTTGACCAAGTCGAAGTGTGAAGATAGATTGGAGCAATCTGAATTGAAAAGTCATGTGCCATTTTGCAAAATTCGCAATAGTTATAGTAAATATCTTTTCTCTTTAGATTAACCCAATGTACCTTTACGCTTTTACTTTTATCATTCAGACACTTTGTGTGTGTGTGTATATGTAAATTATAGTACACACAAAATTTGTACATGTTGCACATCTCGTATAAAACTCTATACGATTTATATTTATGTAAACAGTTCAAGAATTAATACTGAAACAAAAACGAATAACTGTCATACACAAATGTTTTTTTAAAGTTGAAAAAGATAACTCTCTCTCTCTCTCTCTCTCTGTGTGTGTACGTGTGTGTGTGTGTGTGTAATATAACAGAAAAATCTTTCACAAAATTTTAATTATGTATATAAATATATATACTTTGTTGTTACAAGAGTATTCTCTATAAGAATTGGCTAATATAAATTAGCGTATATAACATATCTTATATATACGTACGTTACAGAAATTTCCTGCAGTAAAAAATAGTGAATCTTTTAAAATGTATTGTGTCTTTATAAGAAAAGGTCTATCATTTTTACACAATGGTTTACAAATATATAGATATTTACGTGAAATATTTTTTTTCTTAAGAAATATACTTCTCTCTCTCTCTCTCTTTCTCCCCTTCCTTGTCTCTCATATTAACATAAAATTCCAAATTTCTAATTACCCATTCTCTGCGAAGACGATATCACTCATCTCCTTAAAAGAGAAAGAAACAGAGAGAGAGAGAGAGAGAGAGAAGAAAAACATGATGTATCTAATTATACATGTGCATTATATTACGACTATATTAAAATGTGTGATATTTTAAAAGTTTTTAATTTTGTTTTTCTAATTTCACGATTTTATATACATTATCACAGAAAAAGAGAAGAAGTAAAAAGATTGTATTTTTTTCAGTAAATTTTAAATTTAGAGTATTTATCCTACTTTGTTTTTTTGAAAAAGATAATTCTTCCAACGCCAATACCAGCCTATTTCGATCTGATTAAAGCCTGTACTGAAAATCGATAGTCCGATGAAGAAAGCCGCGTTGATCAATGCCCATAATCGAAAAAGCGGAGACACGATGAGCAAAAGTACTGTTGTTCCTGAGAATCAAATAAAAAGAGATGAAAAAAAAAGAAAAATAAGTTATGATTTTTTAAAAAACCTACCAGTTAATATACTCCAGAATACAAACGCGATTCGCAGTGGTAGCATTTTTGCCATCGGCCAGATTTCGGCGGAAAATGTTTTTTGTTCGTAAAATCTATTCAGTATCTTTTCCTTGTCGGACCATCTGTTCTCCAACCACTTTCTCAAGTTCGAATCGCGCTTCGGTATATCCGCCGATGATATTCGGTTTATGTGAAAGTGTACTTCATCCGGAAATTTACCTCTAATTAAATCAATCTCGGATTGCGGTATGTAATCTGGATACGCTATCGTTAGATCGTACACAGCGTCGAGGTAACTCGCACGCTGAAGATGTTGGATCAAATAAGCAAAGCCTGTCGTTTTCGGATGCAGGATATATTTGTATCGCGGTAAATAATGCTCTGCGGCGTACTTGTCCGACTTTTCTTTGCTACTCTTCGTCAAATCAGTGCCTTCGGGAAATATCAGCAACTGTGTACGATTGTCTAATGCGATCAGATAATCAAGAGTACGCGACAATCGACCCTGATCTTCTTGCCAGCGTCGAGTTATATAAAGGAAACCATTCATTTGCATCATCCATCCTATTATGGAGACGCGATATATACAATTAACACACATCTTTGTATTTTTTTGTACTGAAAAAACCTATAAATTTATATATGTGTGTGTGTATATACCTGGTCCGGGAATGTGTCGTATGGGATCCTTTAAGATAAATTTCAATCTGTGACAAATTACATAGGGCATACATGCTTGATACATTGCCGCCCATAGGAAATTCCAATCCACTCTTGTTCTATGATTCATTACGAGCACGGCCGATTCGTGAGGAGATATATGATCTCCAGATACGTAAATTCTCACACCAAACATATTTAACAGAGCCTATGTGATTACGTAAATACGCCGATATCAAATTTGCGGTAATACGATTCAAATAAATTTTTAATATAATTATTATTTTTTGAGCAAAAATAAATCAATAAAAGAAGATACTTACGGTAGGGTAAAGTTCCCAACATGAAAATAAAAGATCTCCACATTTTCGGAATTTTGGTGGACTGAACAACAGCAATAATAAGAGCGGACATGCGATAAATAAAAATCCTGCTACTATACTACCATACCACAGAGCGCAGTACAATGTACCGCGTAAAAATTCACGCATTACAGTCTGCAGGAGATGAATATCCTGAAAATAATACGGAATATATTAATTCAAGGTAAAAAAAATACATGTAAAAATATCTGATATTTGTAACAACTGGTTATCATTATTATTATTTCGAATATTTGTTGATTATAAAGTATTTTGTCTTCGATACCTGTAGAAAAAATTGAAGTAATTATGTTTCATAAGAAAAAAGTTTTAAAATATAATAAAAAAGGTAATAAAGACAATAATTTCTCATATTACGTTTGCTATTTTTTTGTACTACTAATACTTATGATGTTGCAAATAACGAAAACTTTTTTTATATAAATATAATTTGAAAAATAGCTTATTTTTACTACCGACGTAGTGTTTTACTTTCGATATGTGTAAAGAAATGAGACAAAAATTCGAGTTAATTTTACACAAAATAGATTTCGAAAATTTGACAGGCAAGAGAACAAATTTTGCAAAACTCACTTTTTACATGTGCATTGTACAACCGAAGCAAGCTTGACGAACATCGAATCTTGACTGTTTCCTTGCAAAACACTGTGGAATCCTTATATTACTGGCTTTCTTCTGATTTTATTAGTGGGGCTTCTCCTCCTTTCACCCTCTACCTAGTCTCTATCACTGCTTCGGAGGATGCTGTGGAGCATTATTGATCTGTTGAAAGTACAGAAAGGTGTATGATCTCAATAAAAAAAAAAAAAAAATCGCAACTTCTCTGTACAGTTAGTAATATATATTTAAATTATTTTTGTACATACTGCATATATCTTTGTAACATATATTATTATCTAATAGCATTTAATACATACACACACACATACACACACACACACGCACACACACACACATATATATATATATACATCAACCATATACATATAGCTTATATATTTTAATTTGATTTAAAGAAATACACATTTGTGTTAAATTTTTATTTATCACACACACTTTGTTGTATATACATATATTATATTTATATATGTACACACGTATGTGTGTGTGTGCGTGCGCGCATATATATAAATATAGAACTTATATATGATATATATAAATTACAACTATAATAAGAAGTGATTCCGTCATATATTTATAAGAACATTAAAAATATTGTAAACAAATATTGTAATTATTGTGTTATACACATATGCATGTACGGAAACCAATGAGAAGACAAGGAAAAAGGAAGAGAGATTATACAGGTTTATCAATAAAAACTTTTAAACACGTGTGTGTAAAATGATTGCGTTTACTCAGTATACTATTGGAATACAAAATTTTTATTTGAAAGAAATAAATGATAACAAGATAAAAAATATCATTGTTGTAACAAGATTGTACTTTATATTTTACTAATTGTAATAAAGAGACTTATTTTTACAATAAAATAATAATTATAAAATATATTTTCCTAATATTTCGTTTTCGTTATAAATTATGTTCTAAACACATTTTTCATATATATATTACATGTTTTTATACTACGGATAATTTTATATAATTTTGTATAAAAGCCTGTCATATAATGAAGGTTATGTATATTTTTTTTGTCCACATGTTAAAATTGCTTTCTTTTCTATTATAATTGGATAATTACTTAAATGTAAACAGATCTCTCACCTGTGATTAATATATTTATATAAGAGAGAAGAAAGATAAATATATATACCAATCCATTTAAATGTTTCTGTTACTAGCGATATTTTGAATACTTGACAAAAAGTTGACGAGCGTCATTTTGTATTCTTTCTTCCTCTTCGTTAATAACTGATAACTCACAAATTTGTCTCAGATAAGAACAAGCTGATTCGTAATTGCTTGTTGCTATGTAACATTTGCTAAGAAATAGATGGTTTTCTGGATTTAGTTTATTCGAAAAAGTGTCTGCTTTTTGAAAGCTTTCGATCGCATCTTCAAACGAGGCACTTGGTAGCTCCGAGAATAATGTCGCAGCAACCTGTTAAAAAATATATATATATAATGTGTTGTATCATTATAAACAGCATGCTATTATTGCAAGCACACACACTGTTTTTTAACTACAGATTGTTCAGTCAATCTTTAAAATCGAATTTCTCTTAATAAAATCAAAAGATTTACTTTATAAATGAACAAAACTATATAATATGATTTGAAGTATCCCTGTTTGTTAAAATTTCTTCTCAAAAAGTCTTATATTTTTATAATTTAATGATGTGACAGATATACGTTGGTATATATAATTTTTTGAGTTTTGTGAGAGAAAATTAATTAAAAAATCTGTAGCTTGAAAAGAGTTGTCATTATGGAAAGAAAATTGATTTTGATGCGTTAAAATCAAACACACCTTTTTTTCTATCCAACTCAAGTTGGCTACCTCATACTTAAATCTACCGAGTAGATGATGTAAATCAGCATCACTCGGACGTATTTCTAAAGCTTCCATTACGAGCTCTTTAAAACGATAGCCATTTTTTATTTTCTCTGCTATTGGTAAATATTCGCCGTAAACACCTACAAGTATAGCGCACCATTTATGCAGATCTGCATTTAACTTAGGAAGAAGTTTCTCACAGCATTTAATTCCTGGAAAGAAAACTGTTGTAATCTATGTTTACAAACATAAATTTAAATTTTATAAACACAAAAGTTTAAATTATTACCTGCGTAAATAGTAGCTTTTTTTATATTTAAATCAGTAATAAAATTTAAATATTTGTAACAGCTTCTGACATATCTCCATATTACATCTACATTGTCCGGATAAATGTCTGCAAGATTTTTTAAAGCAACATAATCTTCTTCTGCAAATCCACGTTGTTGGTAATGTATATCAAAGATGGATAAGTCTAATCCAGAGCAAGTGGCTTCAGCTGTCCTGCATCACTAAACATATATAATCTCTTCCTGTTGAGCTTGGAATTTGTTTGTGTAGCAAAAAAAACTATAGAGACTATTCTAACATCGAATTTTGTTGACTCAAACTTGTAGAGCTTAAATAGAACATTTGTGACATTAAATCGCTTAAAGTTTGTGTAAATTGAATACATGTGTAAATATAGTAAACTGACCTGTTTTCAACATCGCTCATGCCATTTTCGCTATCTGAACAATCAAAAAATTCATCTTCAGCAATATCAGTGCCTGCTGTTGAAAAAACATCTGTATCATTATCTGTGGCGGTGTATGTACTATCGTTGTCACGTCTATGCTTTTTTTTCCTTCTCTGTTGATTTTGTTGTAGCCTGTGATATAATCAGATAGATTCAAAATAACTTCTATCAGCTAAAATTATATAAACATAGCCTGCTGATTTTAGAAAAAAAAGAATCTTTACCTCAATCTTTCTAATTCTTCTTGTAATTCCGTGAGACGTCGATCAACGTCATCGAGATGAGCCTTCACATTGGACTTTTTCATACCGTGCTGTTTCTCCAAAACTTTTTGATAAATAAAAATACCAGCTGCACTTATAACACCGATGGTTGCTCCAATGGCAGCGGCAATTAAATGAGTCTGCAGTTGTTGATTCATTTTTTACTGCACGAGACTTAAATAAAATTAAAAAAAAGAATAAAAAACCACTCCACAACTTCTAGAAACAAAATTACACTGTAAAAATGATAAAAACGTTTTTAAATTTGAAATTCAAATGTATGTAAATATCAATCAAAACAAAAATGTATTACGAGACTCGTGTGGACTATGACCTGGACGGCACAAATTTTTAGAGCAGTATGTCATTTTTTATTTATTGTTTTTATTCCACAATTACAACGGATTTTTTGTGAGATTCAAAAAGTCTTGAGATATTTTTTCCTTGCCAAATATCTCACTAACTCTCTATATCTATCTTCCTCTCAAAAGTTACTTGTTAATCTAACCAACTAAATATCGAGAAGCGTGTATTCTGTACATACATCGAGACTACTTTGCTGCCAAGTGTAACTGGTATGTTACTTTTTTTTTTCACGAAAGTAAACACTTTTTAACGGTACTCGTCGAGAATTGATCACAAACCCAAACGAAATTATGCTCGAAACTCTCAAAAAGTTTTTGACCTCAGAACTTAGAAAATGTTCCATGACAACTTCAAATGTCATTGGATATCTTTGAAATCGTTGGTTGGTGCGATAATGGTGTAGAGAAACTTGTATGTGCATAGTACGTATGCGCGTGTATTGCGCATAATGTTACAACCAATCAGAAATTAGTGTTGAATAAAGCGCGAATTTTAAGATCGACTTTTATATTCATTTAATTTATAATTGACATTATAATTGATTCTTTCGAATACAAATATACAGTAGCTATTTAATATAACAACTAATCAAAGAGGAAACTGTTGTCACACATTTTATTATGTAACAATTTAAAGTCTGCATTAACAACTTAGACATTTATAGAGTATAGTTTTCTTACGAAAGCATTATAAAATTTAAGTGCATATAAAATATAAAGGTTAAACATTCGAGAAATCTGTATGCGGTAGGCAATTCTTTCGAATTTACGTTAAATATTCAAGTATATTTAAGCACTCGATAAAATTCTCTTAAAACTACGTTTCTTTAATACGTAAAGCCGATACTTTTTACATATATTTTTTTTACATATTACAATCTTCAATCTTTATTCACGCCGCAAATTCTCAAGTCTCGCTTGTAAGTCTGCATCAGCATCCGCAAGATTGCCTCCTTCTTCATTACCCGCTGCAGTTGCAACCGGTTGTTTAGAACCAGTTACACTCAGTGATCCAGATGCTTGTGGTAGTCCTGATAGTTGATCTGTCAACTGTAGACCCAACTCATCTAATACTTGAGCGACTACAGCATCACTGTGAAAATAAAATATGTAATTTCTAATAATAAATCTGAGTTAGAAACACACTATAATGTTTTAGTATTATTAAACATAATTTAAAACCTTTCTTCTTCGTCTCCTTCATCTTCCATAGCGTCATCTATCGCATCATTCATAATTTCTTCTTTCATATCCATTATTTCAGATTGTTTTTCAAATTCTTGTAGTATTTTCTGTATCTGTGGTAAATTTAATTGCCTATAGAACAGATAAAAAATAATCAGATTATTAGATTGATATTTGCAAGAACAAATTCAACAAATCATTGGAAAAAATTAATATTTTAAGAGAAATCTTGACATAGAAAAGAATTTATTGTTTAAGGTTTACCAAATTATTCTGTGCAGAAACACTTGCTCTTGAGTGAGAGAGAGAGAGAGAGAGGGAGGGAGAGAGAGAGAGAGAGAGAGAGAGAGAGAGAGAGAGAGAGAGATTCCATCTTAGAGTTTACATTTTGCAACACTTTAATAAATGCAAATTAAGTATATAAATGTTTGTGTGAAATATGAGTCTATAACATGTGAAAAATGTACAATGACTTGTAGTATATACTCACTTGTTCATGTTTTGCATTGCTTTTGTCACTCCTTTCATAGCTTGTGCCATTGTGTTTTGAGAACGTAAAGTTTGTATTTTTAGAGACACAGCTTGAATATTTGCTTTCATCAGCATAAATTTTTTTACATAACGTCTTGTCCTAACTAAATCTTTAGCCATAATTTTTACAGCATCCTAATGATAATTTAAAAAAAATTATAAACATTAAAAAATATAAGTATATACATATAAAGTAAAATAAGTTAATTCACCATTTGACCATCTTTTGCAAGCTTTTTTATGTCAGCAATAATCTTCTTTTCTTGTTGCTCCATTCTTACTCTTTCTCTGTCTAAATCTCGCATTGCCTTGTTTAATGCTCTTTGATTTTTTCTGAGCATTTCTTCAGGGGTAATTCGTTTGCCAAATAACCATTCCATGATGCTAGACTGTAATAATAAATATTTTAGAATAATAAAAATAAAGCAGTAAATACAGATGTAAGTACAGTAAGTACAAATACCAAATTGTACATTATTTATACATACATATACACATGTATCAACTGTCTTGAAACAAAAAAAACTACTATTATATATTTTACATATTCAAAATTATATTGCAATTTATAGACTAAAATTTCCATTAGAATTTTGTCACAAGCTTGACACCCATCTTATGAAATTATATTAGTTACAAATTTTAAGAATTAATATATTACAATATTTTTCCATTCCACTGTTCTACTTCACTGTACATGCAAAAGCAATCTTTGCAATATGTTTTATTGTCACATTGGAATGAGAAAAATCATATTACACACTCTTTACCTAAGGTTTGTTCGCGTCGCATAACCCAACATGCTCCCCAACATGCTCCATTCGCTCCAACGCGCTTTAACAGCGAATTTGATAGCCTGCACTAGTGCGCACTGAATGCGACTTTTTTTATTGAAAAAGTTTATTAAAAATTTTTGAAGTTTTAGTGAAGTTTCATTGAGAAAAAAAAGCACGTTGGAGCGAGTAGCATGTTGAGGCATGCGACGCGAACAAACCTCTAGTATGCAAACTATTGTGGTAATGTTATTTATTATTATATCTGCAAAGATATATAAATTTTATCGTACTTAAAACACACATAAAACGCTCGTTATTTTACCAGATATTCCGTCTGTGTATTTCGTTCAAATTAAATCGTAATGTATTTTGTTTTAAGTAAAATGTTTGCAGCTGTTTAGATAATATGCATTAAAATTGTATATATAAATAATTGAATGACATCATGAGACAAAGTTGCGCTCTTTGACAGATCATGCGAAATAACTGAACTGGAGATAACACCAAGATAACATGGAGATAACCAAAATAACTAAAATAGGTTTGTTTTTTTTTTTTCATACACTGGTTGCACTAGTTCACAGTCACTCTTTTTCCTTCTAATAGGAATAAAAAAATAGACTGTGAACTAGTGCAGCCAGTGTATGGAAAAAGAACAAACCTAAGGTATCTCCTGCATAGAAAAAAAAGCGGGCAAAGTGGGGATTTGCGCGCAAGATTGGCGAGATACTCGCTGGCAGTCAATAAGGGCTATAACACACAAAATGACATAGAGTGCATATGCACAGCATAGAACTATCTGGATAGCAATAAGCATCTAGCATAGTTTTATGTAAATCAATATGGCGACTTTATGCTAAACGCTCATTGGTCCATATAGTTTTATGCATATGCAGCTATGTCATTTTGTGTGCGATAGCCCATAGTCTGCACTAGTGCGCACTAAATGTGACTTTTTTTATTGAAAAAGTTCATTGAAATTTTTTGAAGTTTCATTGAGAAAATATGCGTTAGAGCGAGTAGGAGCATGTTAGTGCATGCGACGCGGACAAATCCTTTGTGTGTTATAGGCCTAACTGTGGAGTCGAGAAGCTTTTCAGTAGGGAAGATGCGCGGACGAGTCAGGACGAGTTTTTGTCTATTCGGTTTCTTTTCTCGATTTGAACCCAGTATGGCCACGTTCGGAAACCACTTGTGTGCACACGGACGTCATTTTATCTTTGTTTTATATCTAATGAGCAATAAAGATAAAATACACACGAGTGGTGTTTCCGAACGCAGCCTATAGAACATTGTTGTTTTGAAAACGCCACATTAATAGCTGCGTTCAGCAGAACAAGCTGCTTTCGTAGCAATCGAACGTGATAGGCTCTTATTTTTAGAACTCTGGCTTGGTTTATGCGAGCTATAACCGTTAACTTATACCGGAACTGGTAAAGTTCAACTATAGGATTTGAATACTTCTGTTTATATGCATTCATCAATTTCGTATAAATAGAAGTATTGAAATCCTATAGTTGAACTTTACCGGCAAATTAACGGTTATTGCTCGCATAAACCAAGCCTTAAATGTGACAAGGCAACAAAGTGACGTTCTACTGAACGCAACCAATGCAACTTGTTTCAAAATTGGATAAAAGTGTTTAAAACTGGAACTTCTAAAACTTATCATCAAACCTGTGAAAATATTGCACGTGCGTAAATATATACCGATGTCAGAATACTCTGTAATATTTTATTTAACATAACAATTTTTTAATTAAAACAAAAAAACAACACCACATTACATATTACATTGGTACGTACATATATACTGTTTTCTCTTCAACTAATCAGATGTAAATGATGTCTTATAGAATGCGCATGAATTCATTACATAGTTTTTGAACTTGTCATCTAAGTCAATAGTTATAAAAAATAGCTGTGTTTCAAAATTCACAACCGGTATTGCAGATTATATCTATTTTATAACATAAACTATAAGTTGTGAATTTTGAAATAAAGGCTTAGTAATTATACATATTACATTATGCATTGTGCTTCACATTGATTAAGAATTTCTAAATCGCAATTTAAAAAATAATTTTTCTTTGATAAAAAAACTTTAAATAAAAATTATAGTTTCAGAAAAATAACAGCGGAACATAAAGTGCAATTTCTTAGTATTGTGGCCAATTAGTTTATTTGTGTTTTTACTTTGTGTCTTCTTTGAATATAGAACTATTTTTATTCATTTTTTTTCAACTTGGAAGACTTGACTGGAATTCGAGTTTTATTGTTTATTTCTTTGATATTCTGTTTACCGTGAACACGTGTCATCTTCGAAGATACTTTAGCGCTAGTTTTAGAACAAAACGATTCTTCAATTTCGGAGAGAGTAGTTTTGGCCATCGTTGTAGACGAAATCATTTTCAATCTTTTTGAACCATGTCTCACCGCTGTTGTTTCTTCAATAGGTATATTATATGCCTTCAATGAGCTATTTGTAGCAGTTAATTTCTTATTTGTACATATATTTAAACGTGGCTCCAGAATGTCGCTGCAGATGACTGATTCTATGTTAGATCTAGTCGATCGACAATAATGGATCGTTTTTAAAAATGGTTTTACTTCGGACTTTATCGTACAAATTACTGTGTTGTCCTCTACGTTGTTAGCACTGTGACTCCTCAGTGCTTGACGTGTTTGCCGGGGTTTTTTACTACTTTTGATTCTTTTCATTGCTGAGTAAAGAGATGCACCACGGCGAAGAATGGATTTTCTCATTAATTTGTTTTCATTTTTTATAACATTTCTTGTTCCCGTCATCGCGTCGTTTACTTTCGTTTCTATGTCTTTTAAAATACAAGTATTTTGCGTAACAGCATCTACGTTATCCTGTAAGTAAAAGAAACATGTGTAAATTTTTGTGATAGAGAAATGGGTCTTTGTATTAGAAAATTATTAGACAAAATATGGTGATATTTAAAGAAGTAATATATGTACGAGAGAGATTTTATTCGATTATTAATTATTTAATGATGCACTAGTGACTTACATCGAACTACGATACTATACGTATCTATTCGAGAGTGAATATAACATGGGTTTATATATATCATCTGTTTTTAAAAGCATCATCTCTCTCTTTTTTCCCTTTCTCTCTCTGTGTGTATGATATATGTATATATGATATTTAAAAGTGAACAAAATAAGCAAGAAAGAAAAGTGGAGACTGTGCAACTAAAAATATATATTTGATAATAAAAAAAATATCTATTATCTAGAAAAAAGAGAGAGAGAGAGAGAAAGAAAGAAAGAAAGAAAGAAAGAAGTTTCTACAAAACCGATATTTGTATTAATTGACAGGATCTATCAGGAGATTATCGGGAATGAAATAAAAATATAATACAAATATATAAATAAATACTAAAACTATAAAATATTTATTAACACAATTGAATATGTAAATTTATATATAATACATTGTAAAACTTCTATATGTGTCTCTAAATTTTTGAGTTGTTCGAAGTTATTAACAAAAAGTTATTTAATTTTGTTAATTGTTTTAATTTTACTTATTTGATGAAATTGCGTAGTACGCGGGCGCTCACACACACATACGTGAAATATATAAATTTTTTTGTATGTACTCTCATCAATGATAACAAATTTATATAATCTATCTCTTCTTAATGTAAACAAATATAATAACATTATATCACAAGAACAATCTTACATATGTGTGTGTGGTCCAAATAAAAGTAACAAAGCAAAATTTTTATCATTAAAACATGTGTATAACGTGATTAAATTTGAACAAGTCTCTGTACATTCCACTTCAACAATTCCATTATCCAGAGATATTATGATTTAACCACTTCTATCTTTACGTTGTGATCTTCGCTAAAGAAATATATACAATAAGTTACACACATGTACGATATTAACAAAGTTTCTTCTTGATAATGATTTATTATAGATGGTCTATATCTTTTATCGTAACACAAATCAAGCGACATAAATATATATTACCGGGAATAAGAGATGGAATGAAAAGTATATACGTATGTAATGCATAAAAAGTAATTATTTACAAATAAACATTAATATGTAAATAAATAAATATATACCTATATGTATCATAAAAGCGTGTTAATTAATATGATTAATGAGCACGTTACTAAACTGTATAATGTAAAATAATTCAATAATAATAGAAGGTAATAGTTTGTCGCACTTTATACATGTATGCGTTCTTTAACTTTTACCATAAATTAATTTCCTGAAAATTGAATTTTAAAATATCAAACCATGCGATATATGCATAAATATTATGTGTCACACACACACACACACACACACACACACACACACACACACACACACACAGTGTAAAAATAAATACAACTCATCTGTAATTCGAGACACATCGCGCGCGCGCGCGCGCGCGTGTGTGTGTGTGTATATATATATATAGTTTTATATCGTCTTCTCTGAAAGTATATTTTGTAATAGAAAGAAAACACCTCCATGATATGTAAATTTATTTTTAAGAATATATTATTGTCTCATTGAAAGAATTACCATATCAAAAATCCATTAACAAACTTATACAAACGAGAGAACTTTATATAATATTTTCCAGATAATATGGAACATCAAAATAGAAATATATTAATTGGTGCAAAAAATATTTCGAAAATACATATTATATGAAAAACTGAATTGTATCAATTATGAATTGTACTGTACAACATAAAATATTCACAGAAATTCGAAATGTTTTGGGTTTTGTAAGATTAATACAAAATCTCTCTCCTACATTCAAGTGTACACAATATTAATAATACATAATATTTATGTTGATTTTAGGCACTAATGCGTTGTAGCGTTAATAACAAACACAGCATTTCAAGTTAATAATTATGATAATATACACTGTTTTATGTCAGTACTGCAAACATCGTCACTCTCGTTATTTACATCAAAATTTACCTTACGCATTGATTTGTTGGTCGGCGTAGAAAGATTGTTAACATACATTAATTTCAAATGAGATTTTACTCCTCTCAGAGAACGATACTGACTGTTTGGCAATCGGCTGTTAGGATTGTTTTCAGTGAGATCGAGTATAGAAGGACCTAGCGCTGCTCCGACCTGTGAATCATCGTACCTTGGCGATATATGTACTATTATGTCACATTAAAGAAAAAAAAAAGAAACTAAGAAAAATAAAGGAACGAGATAGACTTACTGTCTCAAAAACAGCCGGAGTATATTTTGGAGGAACAAATATACGATTCATAGTTTTGTTCATTTTGTCGCGAACTCGAGGAGGTATTGTGTTTACCAAACGACCGGAATTATAATTGCACTCTAAAGTATAACTACGTATCAGTCCAGTCATTCTGTACACCGCTACGCGTCCCGAGCCTTCTCTCGACATACCATCTCGTTTATCTCTATGAGAGGCATATATATATAATAAATTTATACAAACGAATGTAGCAAATGCCAAGTTTAAAAAACGTACTCACATAATATACATGTTCCGTTCCGCAAAGTTGCACGATGTAAAATGGAAGTGTGGATTGTTGATGGACATCAATTTAGGTAGCAGCATGCATGCAACAGTGTCTTCCGGATCGGTAAAATGGTTCCCATACATAAAAACACCTTTCTTCGAAGCATGACCGTGAAGATCGATGTATAAATATAATCCAGAATTATTAAAAGAGTTTGGTGTTTCGCTTGAACACACAGTTGTATAATTTAATCTGTCGTTTGCTCGATCTTCCGCAATATTCTCGGTTTTATCATTTCTTTTAGATAGAGCTCCGTTTTTATCTGTATATAACAAGGATAGATGAATTAGAAAATTAAGTTTTGTAAGATATTCTTTTACATTTATTAAAAGTAAAATATATATACCAATAGTTGTACTATCTGCATGTTCTAACAAATGTTTATTATTAGTTTCCAAAGTGTACATATTTTTTTCATCCAATGACATGAGTGTTACCTATTGAAAAGAATTTGATATTAAAAGAGAATAATATGTTTGATAATAGTGTTAATATTTGAATTAACATAAATAAAAAAAGCTAAAGATGAGTATAAAACTAAAGATATCTATGTTAAGAGAATCATATTTTAAATGTGTATCATACTTGTTGTAACAGTTTTGTAGTTGTGTCACGTGCATGGTTTGAAGAGGTTGAATTTATAATATTGTTATCAATAATTTCTAAATTTATATTTGACAGGTCATCGTCGATTGATTCACTTGACAGTTGATAAGAATGATGATAATATCTACAATAAAGTGTGTAAATTTGAATTTTATTAAGTAAAATGTTAAAAGTTAGAAATATGTGTTTACCTTATTAAATTTCTTGCGGCATATATTGTAGGGTGATCTACTTGAGAAGGATGTAAATAAACTCTGTTTAGATTTACTCCTTTAGTATCCATCCTATAATGGCCTCTGGCAACACCATCTGGATTGAGCATTGGTATTAATTTGAACACATATAGGCGACGTAAATTTATTGCAATTTGGTCTTCTCGGTTTAACAGAAAATTGAGAAAACCGTTGAGAACAAAGCTAGATGGTGTTTCACCTGGATGGACTCTGGCGCTAATAAAAATTACCTAAATACATGCAAACATAATATTGTATCTTTTTCTTAAATTCGATTACGTTGTGTGTTAACGTTACAATATAATACAATATAATATACCTTTTTATCCCGAAATTTGTAAGGTCTTTCTTCACTTAACTCAGGAAACATGTTATTCAGTCTGTCTTCTCTTTTTTGTGTTATGTTATGATACGAACTGATTGTTAATACATCCAATCTACGACTTTCCAAAGATTTTATAGCACATTCTCTGTGATAATAGATATCATCTTCAGATATTACACTCTCTTTTCCCATTCTCGCATCGACTCTTTTTAAATAATTTTGTAAATCTGTATATGAGAATGGATAGGTAAAAGCAAAATAAGTAATAGCTTTTGAATTTTCTGGAGTGTAATAAAGGAACGATAGAGTAAACTCATTTCCTTTTTGATCAAGCTGCAATATTAAATATTATATACTACACAATTATTACACCAACAACTCTAATATCTTGATATAAGTGCTACTCACTGTATAAGTAGGTCTTTCACGAATTCGCTCCCAATTTAAGTGTCCTGGCACAATTTTAAAAACTGGACACATTCCTTGACTAAACATCTTGACTTGCTTGTTCAAATTAACTAAGTTAAATTTAACTGAGACACTTGGACAATTAGATCTGACTCCAAAATAAAACCAAGTTCTGTTATTATTTTGAAATTGTGTGCCGTGACAGTCGTGCTTTGTCCATAAGTTAAATTCATAATCTACTGTATCTTTAGAATTAAAAGTATTGCTAGATGATTTATCTTCAATTTCATACACATCTAAAAGTAGTGAAATAATAGTGTATTGTTGTTATATAACAAGTATATATATCTTCACACACTGTAGTTAAATTTACACAATGTGTAAGAATAGTAGTTTTTTTACTTATAACTGATAAGAAAAAAACAAAGAAAATTCTCAAAGTTATCAAAAGCATATTTGTAAAAAATAAATGTAAATTTGTAAACATTTGTAACCAAGCAGAATAATTATCAAACATTTACATTAACAGATAAATAAAGTACTTACCTTTCTCGACAGTTTTTTCTAATATTCTCACTTGCTCTACTTTAGCTAAATTAGCCGAATCGAAATTGTTGAAAAATACAAAGCCACCACAGGTGATGTTTTCAGCCGTGCTCGCCATATCAAAGGTTACGATTGCTGCAAAATCGAGGCAGTCGCCTCAACGCGAAAATTCATTCGTAATATTTGTATACAATAAAACAATTTGTTTACGTTTTTTGTTAACTCGAATTCTAATTTGGTCATATCAGCGATGACATTGTCGTTACCGCAAACAGCAATCACATGACGTCTCTGAGTGAGAGTCTCGGATAAATATCTGTATATGTGTGTTTAATTACATGATCTATGATCTATATTTATGTCACGCGATAATGCGATACTGACAACTGCAAATGTTCATTTTTTTTGTGACGTTGAATGTGGGATTACTTCCTACTTACGTGAAAGAATAACGCGTGTATTGCGCCACGCCGATCATCGATTGTCTTTATTTTTGTACGGTCGATCGATTTGAGTAGTGAATGAATAAACACTAATAATTTTTATAGTTTAAATTTTACAAATGTTAAATGTTCTATTTTATAAATACTTGTATGTAAACTTGTAACGTATTACATAATTTGCCAGTGACATTTTTGCAGATAATTCAACAAATTAAATATTTTTACTTATAAATTTTAATTAAATAATTGTAAATTTATATAGTAGAGAGGAGAGAGTACATGAGACATGTCACTCATGTCAATTGTCAATTGCGATCATTCAGATATTTTTTGGAACACCTTACAGATGGCGCTGGATGGAGCATAAGCTATATATATACATATATATATATATATATATACCTCTTGGTACTAAAGGCCATCACACACAAAATTACTTAAGAGCGTAAGACGCAACCGTAAAGGCCCTACTTTCAGAAGTAAATTTCTGATTGGTCAATTTTCTTACGGCTACGTCTTACGCTCTTAAGTAATTTTGTGTGTGATGGCCTTAAGAAAATTGACCATTCAAAATGTATCCTATATGCCCACTACTTTCAGAAGTAAATTTCTGATTGGTCAATTTTCTTACAACTACGTCTTACGCTCTTAAGTAATTTTGTGTGTGATGGCCTTAACAGTGATAATCGGGACGCAATCATTAGGTGCGTTCAGACAACTCAACAATTGCACAACGATTGAAAAATAATAACTTATGATAGGATCATACTTTTGGAACCGAAATAGGTTTTAAGGAATAGTCTTATCACAAGAGAGTAATGATCTCTCAACCGTTGAGTTTTCTGAACATAACCATTGTAGAGCTACGTTCAAAACTTAACGGAATGCAATTTATATAAACTATAGAAATTAGCAAGTGGAAACTAGTGTAAACTACTTTAAACACGCGGAGTCAACGATCAAGAAAGAAACAGAAGATTTAAAGGAAAGCTGAGCTAAACCGATGCACAGATCTTTCGTAATGGCCAGCATGAAGTGCTACTTCGTATTTGTGATAATTTCGCTGCTACTTGAAACAGGTGAGACAAAATATACACATGATGATGCGACTGCACGCAAGGAAGAGCCTTGTACGAGTTTATTAAATATCAGCGCTTAGTAATAACATATATTGCTTGTAATTAGAACATATTCGTGTGTAAGTTTTAATAAGAAGTGATTCTATTACAAGTAATTTTTCTACTATTGACATTTTTCTACTATTGTTTATTGCGTTTTCTAAACTGTTCTAAACACAGTATGTAGTTGTGACACATCGTTTTAACTTGGGTGGAGCATCCTTCTTCATCATTGATATTTCTTCAAGCTAGTGACAGAACAATTTTCTTAGAGAGAAATATACACTTTTTAGATAATACTACGTTGTGTGTGTATATATATATATATATATAATATATATATATAATATATATATATATATTATATATATATATATATATTATATATATATATATATATTATATATATATATAATTATAAAAAATGATATCTAATTTAGGATATAGCATCGAGTGCTACCAATGTAGCAGCATCAGCAGCAAGTTTCCTTTCCAGTGTAATGAATTGTTGACCAGCGATGTGGATCTTCAGCCGGAATCATGCGACGATGTTTACGGGGCACAATATTGTGTTAAACATATAGGCCGTTTCGAGGGTAAACAAAGACAACTTCTATGTTTTAGCTTGGAACTTTAACATAGGGGCAACGCAGGGAAAGCAGATTGATCACTACTAATTGTATTTCACTTGCACGCAGACTAACAAAGTGGCATGCAAAACATCCTACTCTAACTGAATAATTTTTTCCAGATTTTTCAAATGATTTCAGAGACATGCTTGCTACATTTTCTATGAGAAATGGTTATTAACCTGAATATATGTTTTATATTAATGCAAATTATTTAACCTTTGGAAGGCTGGCATTTTTTTTTTAATTTTGAATTTTTTTAACGTAAAATTTATGCATATCTAGAAACTACATGTTGCACAAAACTTCTGAGTTTGTTGCTGGCCACTGCAACCCTCTAAAGGTTAAACATTATTATCATGTGTTTTAGGGAAATACTATCTATATATAGATTGTTTATATGAATAATTTATTAATTATTCTATATTATTACTATTTTTTATAATTTATAGGATATTCTAAAATTAAGTAGAGAATATTGTGTTATTAATTTTGTGAAAATTCATATATGTTTATACGTACATATGTATGTATAAAACATCAAATCACTATATGTGCTTGGAATTAAACAATTTAATTTTTTCTTTTCTTAATTAATCAAGCCATGACCTTGGAATGCTACCAATGCTCATCTGAAGATGAATGGAAATGCATGAACAGTGATTTAGTTGAAACTTCATTGGTGCCAACAAACTGTGATCATATTCACGAGGCACGTTATTGTGTCAAAACTATTGGCCGTTACGGAGGTTCTTACAATAAGCTTCAATGTTCTTTTTGTGTGTGCGTGTGTCGTGTGAAATATGCTTTTTCTTAATTTGTTGTATATTTTCGTCATTTGATCATTAAATTTATCGTAAAGCCAAATCTATATCTACATTTACAATCATCAAACATATCAAGATTTTTGACTAAATTTTCTACATGTGAAAATATAACACTAGTACACTTTCTCAAATTCTTTCCAACTTCTTGCATGCATGGGTATTACTTAATTTCTTCATCATTATTTGCAAAATATCCACACATTTTATTCACTTATTTGTTCATTTAAGGTTAATTATTTAAAATTCTTATTATATAATTAATGTGATATGTAAAACATAGGTGGTATTGGTACAAAGCGGTTTTGTTCATCTGTGCACATGGGAAACTACTGCGATTATGTAAAACAACCAGGTGATAAGCTAATATACCGCACATGTGTATTCACATGCTCCAGCGATGGATGCAATCCAGCAACATATCTTCAGCCGAATTCTTTATACACCTCACTCATTCCAGTAAGTCTATTGATAATGTGGAATAGACAATTTTACAGGTAGAATACTTATTCAATATGTCAGGGGATCTAATTGTACAATTTATTGTTCTTGGATTTTACATGTGCTTTTGTTACTCAAATTCCGTCCAAGAGAGTGACGAATCGAAATTTTAATCATTTATATATAGATAGTGATCTTTAAAAGAGAAAAACAGGTGTAAAATACGTAATTAATAGAATTAATTAATGACATAGACCACCTGGTTTCTCTCTCACTTTACAGATACCTTAAATGTGCGCGAAATTAGTTTGTTATATATAAAAACTATTTTATTATAATACTCTTGTTAAGAATCTTGGATAGTTTCACACAAATGTTTACATATGTTTTACAATATCTTTAAATCTATTTGACAAAGATGTTTGATGTATATTCTTTATGTAATGTCTCAAATAGTTAAATCTTAATATATATCTTAACATATATTGGATTGACATATAAACATTATATAAATTGAGATGTGATACTTATCATGAGGAATTTATAAATTTTATTTATGCAGACGAAACAAGTTTAATCTTAAATATAAATCTGACAAAGAGAAAAAAAAATTTTTCAATTAATAAATGATTCGAACATTTAAGTAGATCTTGTGTTAAGTGCCTTTACAAATATATTAAAACTAATAGCAATAATTATACAATCAGCTGATGAAGAAAAACTAGAAAGAGTATTGTTTGAATGCTCTATTGATAAATTTTATGATTTACTTTGTTTTTTAAACATACACACAACACAAATCTTAATCACACACTAAAGATTTATCAAGTGTATAGCATTTGGATATATTATAATTATCAATTCACAATACAATTAGACACTGTATGAAAAAATACATATATAAATATATAATTCATACAGATTGTTTATCATTAGTGTATATTCTTAAGCAGAAATACAGTTCTGTATATAATTATGTATATCATTTCAGCTACGAGATTAACGCTAGAAATAAAGTTTGGTATGCATTTATTATTAATGTTATAATTAGTTATAATTAACCATCAAGTAAAAAAACTGCCGCATTTCTTAAAAATATACATGTACATTTATATCATAGAGCGTAAATATATTGTACACTTTTTATATTCAATGATTTGCATTTTGTATATAACCATCCATACACATTTTGCTGCATATTATATAAAAAGGAATTTTAAGCTAATTGATCCGAAAATCTTATTGCCATTGACATCACGGCAGTATAGACGGCAGTAAAAGATATATATCTTTAGCAAAATGCTTAATATAGCTTTAGCCACACACATATGACATAGCGGCATTGTGATCTGAATATTCAACTTGTGCATTCAGGTATGTGTAAACAGGTACAAATTGTCACGCAACAATCGCAGATTGCTGTTTTTTTTTTTTTATCTCTGTGATCACTGCTAAAGTTATAATAATAATAATAATATTAATATAATTGTGGTAACCCTAAACATTTAATAAATGTTTCTGCAGAGCAACCGAAAAAAAATTCCAAGTTATTCTGTACGAATATTTTTTTTGTGTACGAGTTTCATAGACCTAAGCGTAAAGTTTTCGAAAGCTCATAAACTTGATTGTTGAGTATATGATTATATTTAAAGCTGCAAAAATTTTATCCAAAACCAATATTGAAGCGAATAACTTGCAAATAACTGTTAAGTTTTATTGGAGCTGCAATTTCCGTATTTGGTCCTCTAATTCTTTAACGCGCAATTGACTGTTAGCAAGTTGTCGTCGAACTAGCCTTAATTCATCGGTTTGACGAGCGAATGCTAATTGAAGTTCTGCTTCGTTATTTGGAACATCTACAGTCTCCATAACTTTGTTGTCATTTAGTGTAGATGTCATAATATTTTTCTATAATAGAAATATCAAAAATATTTGTTTTGTATGTGCGTATATATTATATGTGTATATGTTATATAAAGTATAACATAATTTCTACCTGCATACCGACGTTTGCAAATTTCTGCTGAAGTTGCTGAAACTTTGTGCTTTGATTACTGCAGGTCTTTTGACTTTTTTCCGACATATCGTGCAATTCTACTGGTCTATAATCCGGTATAGTTTCCGTAGAAAGAAACGCAAATTTCTTTTTGTTATTCAAGTCGGTAGATGCAGGCAATTGTGGCGGCTTATATATTCGTGGTTTATGTGTAGAAATGCTTCCACCTAATGATAAATCATATATATTTATTAATTGTGTGCTGCAATTTTTTATTATTATTGTTTATTATTGTTTGTATCTTAACATATATTAAATATATACCTGTTTTAAGGGAGATTAAGACTGGCGGACTATTCATGCCGCTAATCCAATCCCTAGCTGACAGTGCAGGAGACGTTCCAATTGTATCAGGATATAGATCCTCTTGAAATTGATCACTCTATAACGTGATTTTTTATAACCCACAATGTAAAATATTTTTCTTTTTTTTTAGATAGCAAATTTATACATATAAAATATATTAGATGAAAATATAAACTTACCTTCCTAGGTACTATCATTGAAATTGGCTCGCACATTCCGCGAGTCGCGTGTAGCTTATAAAACCTGAATATCTCACATATAGCTGTGTTAATGCCTCTTTTCGGCATCACTCCTAACCCTCTTTGAGGATTGCCAGATATAAACTGACTGAGATAATGCATCCAAGGTGTTTCGTTAACTACTTCGTAATAACGAATATTTCCATCACCCTGCAGAAAATCACAAGATGTATAAGTAAAGTTTTTCTCCTGCGATTTACATGTTATCATATATGTGTTTCACCTTTCCAGCTAAGAATACCATATTGGTGTCGTTATCGTAAAATGGAAAGACAATTCCACTTGATGAGTCGATCGTTTCACATGTCAGAGGAACGGTTAAGTCATGTTGACTCCATATAGCATATTGCCGATCTGAATGTCTACTAAATCCAGTAGTTAATAGACGCCCCGAACTGCCAAGAAATACTACTTTACTCGCTTTCGTGCCAGCGTGACATACTCCTTCCTAGTGCGGTAATTAATATTGTTCACTTATATTTTTCATTTTTCATCATCTGACTTTTTCAGTTTTTACCTACCGAAACAATGATACCAGACCTCGGTTCAAAAACCCGCAATTTTTTATCCTTGCAAGTAGTTGCTAACAAGCTGCCATCGCGATTCAGAGATATACCATAAATTACGTCGGGATGTCTATCAATAACACTCACTGTTTCGCATCTGTTTACATCCCATACAATAACGAGATGATCAAAACCCGCACTAAAAAGTATATTTTCTGCTACTGGATGCCATTCGATATAAGCGACACGTCGTTTGTGCCCTTGCAATTCCACTAACCACTCGGTCAAATTTCTTGACAATCCGCCATCAGGTATATGCCACAATTTTATCTAAATATACAAATAAACTCTTCTATATAAAGTATTTAAAAAAAATTGAACGCTGAAATAATTTTGTGACCAAAAATATATGTGTCAATTGTTTCATTAATTTTTTATTGTTTAATTCTTCTAAATATTTTAAATTTTTGAAAATAAATACGATCCTGATCATACAATAATAGTTTGGTTTATGAAATAAAATATTAATTTTTCGCGATCTTTTGTGCAATAATCTTTATCTTTATAGATAGAAAAATCTATCCATTATAGAAACATTGATTTCTTACGGTGCAATCATCGGAACTGGATGCGATAATGTTGTCATTGAATGGATTCCATTTGATATCCAAAACGGGACCGGTATGTCCAGTTACACGACTGGCGTTGAAGTCGAGACGTCCGGTCTAAAATACAATAAAAATAAAAAATAAAAAATTAATATTACGTTAATTATAATAAAAGACAGTTTGTTAATAGATGCTGCTCTCATTTTGTAAGCAGGACAACGGAATCAATAAATCGATAAGGCGCAAATAACTCACACGATCCAATGATAATACTAAGAACGCTCCACCACCTGCAACCTCTGTTACGACGGCCAAAAATTTTGGATTGACAGCGCAGAATTGTGAATCATGGGCGTTCTTCGTGATTTTGATGTTGTCATAACATTTCTCTCTCTTAGCTGGCACACCATAGACATGCCGGAATTTGCTGCTTCGAACGCCGCGAAACCATGACTATAATATCATTCAGGTTTATAATTCTGTTTCTGTTCTTTGAAGAAAAATCAATCATTTAATTGCTAGAATTTTAAGCTCACACACAATCAACTTGAATGTTTATTGCAACAAAATTACACAATGCGTTAATCATATTATTTTATGTACATTTATCAATATGTGATAATTTTTTAAGACACAAAATGTTATCAAAACAAAAGGAACATTTTTTATTCGTTTATTATATCTTCGAAAGAACTTTCTTCTTCAGAAACCGTAAAAAAAAGAAAGTTGCCAACTGTATTCATCAACGTGAATACTGATCTTGTTATCAGCTGATAACTATAAATTTTCAAAATTCAGTTTTGAAAATAATAGATTATCATGTTTGGTATCTTTTACTTTTTCTATACATATTAAAATTTCAGTTTTAGTCTTCCCTTTCTTTCTTTACTTTTATATATAAATATAGTTATTTATATTTTTTTATGTATCAACATAAAGACAAATTGACTGCCAATTAGAGTATGAAATATGTTAAGTTTGTAAAGTGGTATTTTACTGTTGCGTGCAGCGTGGCGCGGCGAGATAGATCGAATTATGCGACTTTTTCTCATTTAAAAAAGAAGTAAACAGACTGCAAAAATCATAAAAATCGTGGCGAAAGGATTGACCTGTTCCTTGCTTCGAAATAGAGACATACAGTGTCCTAAGACATAAGTGAACCAACTTTCATTTACGAGTTAATTAATTCATAATTAGTGAGTTTTGATGATAATTGAAATTACAGTCAATTACAGACAAAATTAAATTATTTAAGTTTACAAACACTTTTTAAGAATTGTTTCAAGTACAATTGCTTGTAATGTAAAAATCTGGATCATATTTAGATATTTCTTTCAAGAAATATTGATACAGAAAATTGATCGTAAAAACTTGTACATAAAAGATAGATTTGGAAAGATAAATTATATACTTCATGTCATAATGAAAATCAGTTACGTTACGTAACATGGTGATGTTCGATCATTATTATGCAGAGATATTGCTACAAAAAAAAGATTAATAATTTAATATATTCTTATATATGTACAAATTTATTTCATTATATTGTTTAGTTATTTTTTTATATACAGAGAAAAAGTTGAAAAGCGGTAAACAAGTGAGAGATACTCTAGTCATATTAAAGTGACGTTAGCGAGAAATCATTTTATTACATACTTCTCTATCTGTCAACTGGTATAAGTTTTTAGAAATTATAAATAATAATGTTTTATTATTATTTATTGTCACAATAATCTTATGATGTTTTTAAAGGAATATTTACATGCATATATAAATGTCGCATCATGCTTTGTTTAAAAAGAACATGCAGTTTAGATGAAAAACTTCTAACTTTTAAATATCACATAATTTCTAAAATATATTGTTTCTATTCACATAAAAACGTTTGGAACTGAAGTGAATAAAAAAGTAAATACATGATCTATTAATATATGAGTAATACATTGTTTCTTATATCTACTTCTAAAAGAATTTAACTTCAAATACATAAAATTAAAAGACAACTTCACAAAATAATATAGAATCGAATTACGGTTTTGTAATTCACTCCAACTCCGAACAAATCTTGATTTTAGTCTCTTAATTTGCGCGCACGAACCGCACTTACCTGTTTATCATTGGTCATGTCTGGTTACGTTATTCAAAATCTGATATCCGAGACAGTCGGTGCTCGTTGAGTACACGTGCGGTGAGACGATTGTCGCTAGTGCACAACGGAGACGCAGTAATCGACAAGCCTGGGCTCATGCATGTGCAGGTAGTTGATGAAACAGAAAGAAGGAAGGGAAGGTGAGACGAATGAGAGAGAAAGAAGGAAGGAAGAGAAAGAAAGAAAAAATAAAGACGTAGAGGAACGTAAATAATATTACAAACATTTACACGAGTCGTTCTCCCTTCTCTACTGCGTGCTTACTAGAAGAAACAAAAGAAAATAAGACACGTATCATTAATTAGCAACTTATAAAATCATATAAGTAATCGTGCACAGTGCGTCAAGAACAAATTCTGTAAGCTATTTAAAAAAAAGTTCAAAAAAGAGCAGCTTAATTAAATTCAAACATAATTCTTATAATCACAAGACAACGATAAGCTGTTTTTACATTTGACGCACAATGCAATTTTATACGTTTTTTTTTATTGTATAAAAAAGTTTCGGAAGCGCTACATTATAATAATCTCAGATATGTTATTATAATAATGAAGATTATATTATAATTTAAGCGTGTATGTGTGATCACTTATCACACGTCTTATTTGCTAAATTATCTTAATCTTATTTTTACGGCTGATAATTTAAAGTTTAGAAAATATTGTACAACAATTTTCTTAAAGGTTTACACAATTTTTCCAGATAAAATACACAAATAAAACAGGTAGACAATTTTTTATTAAGTACACGAATATTTGTGAAGCTAACGTTTAAGAGCTTATGACAGACGATACTTTTTTTCGTACTAGATTTTATGCGGCAAAACCGATCAATTGCGATTTGGAAATTACAGCATTGCCACGAAATAATACTCGCATGCGATCTAGCATGAAGAAAAATCTTATGCCGCAGACTTTTAGTCATTGACGCAATTCAATCGCGATGTGCAAATAAATTATATTTCTTCGTTTCGCATAAGCAAACTTTATAACGATTGAATAACGATAAGAGATTACGAAATCGACTGCATGCACAGAACCAAGAACTACATATATACGACAGTTGAAGAACGATCGAGAGCAAACGTTCACTTATGCCAACCATTCCTTTTCTACTGACGAACGAAAGCGAAAAAACTATCTAGCGCTGTGGAACCTGATACCTGCGGTAGTGCGTTTAAATAAGAGATTGATTCACACACACACACACACACACACACATACACACAGAGAGAGAAAGAAAGTGTATGTGTATCGAAATATGCCTGATAATACACTATCGATTTTTCTACAATTTTTTGCAAAACTTTTTCTCTATAAAAAAGTTTTTAAAATCTTTTCTTTATTTGCACACATCTATACATATATACATGATTTAATAATTACAATCCCTTAGTCAAATAAACATTAATGAAACAATGACATGTAAAATACAATTTATGTATGATTGAATCAGTTAGAATACTGACTGAAACATTGTTAACGATCCCTGTAATGCATGGTTATAGGTATATATAATACCAATGTATCACATTGAGTATAAACAGGGATAAAAAACACCCTGTATTCCAAAATGCAATTTACAACTACAATTCTGCGTGCAAAGCTACACATACTATGATTTTTATATGCAATTTGACACCACACACACACACACACACACATATGTATATATATATATATATATATATTATATATAATATTCTATAGTATGTATTTTAATTTGCTTGGAATGAGCATGTTCTAAGCAAACTTGTTAAGGATCATCTACGTTTAAATATACTGATTTTGTTTACTTCTGATGATCTAAAAGACAAGATTAAGAGATGTATATATATTGTACGATTTGTTAATAACATAAAAGAATAGAGTTTAGACACGTCAAATTCCGCGTTTTGTGCTGTAATTTGGTAAAAGCAGAATAACAATTGCATATACTCACTTTACCGCTAGGCTTGTAACAGGCCCTTGCGTCTACCATGTTGTTTATAATCGTATGTTGATCCTCGCAGCTGTCAAAACCCAATTTTTCCGCTAATTCTTCTCTTGTACGTATCATCTCCTAATTGACGAATTGATACTCTGTTCCATAAACTTAACTCCAAATTTTATTCTTCCACACACACGCGGAATCTAATTTATCGTCAAATTTACAATAAATGTATATCAGTTTACCGGCGCCAATTTCCTTCAACACATTTGTTTTCAATTCAATGTTATATATGGCTCAGAGGGCATGAAAGAAAAACCCATACGTTAGAGACATTTATATCTTCAATATATTGTCATTGATTATAAAAACGTCATACTGTTCGTAATAACAAATGAAACACGTGTAAATGTGTATTACAATACTCACTCGGAGTAATAACCTCGTCAAACTTACTCACATATACGTAGTTACGTACATTGCACACGTTATCGATCTGACATTTTGCATGTTAACACTGGTTCAGAAAATATAACAGTTGCACACAAAGGTAGAGGCCTGTTCTACAATATAGTCGTAAGCTGTAAGTCGTAAAAAATTGACCAATCACAGACAAATTACAGAAGAATAATCGATTGTGATTGGTCAATTTCTTACGACTTACAGTTTACGACTGTATTATAGAACAGGCCTGAGAGATTGCCATTTGTGATAGGAATATTCCTCCAAACTCTAACACGGATCTAAAAGTATGATCCAATCACAAGCAATAATCATCAACTGCTGGTAAGTTCATATTACACTTAAGGGCCGTCTACAATGAAAGTAGTAAGGCTGTAAGAGTAGAGTAAGGTTCTTGGAGTTATTTCATTTTTGTCTATACAAGTAATT
>QVNW01000657.1:0-49031 GCA_014825475.1 Pseudomyrmex flavicornis | reverse complement strand
GTTAAACAAGTGAGCGTCAGATTGATACTCTTGCCACGCGGGTTCGAATCCTGTCGTGGTTTCCGTTCTTTTTTTCTCTATTTTTCCTTTTATTTGAATTTGCTATTATTTTACACTAATTTTCAAATTTTACACAGTTTTTTTACTTTCAATAAAACAATGTTAAAATATTAAATAATTATATGTCGGATTTTATTTAATCTTTTATTATTATAATTGTAATAACTTAAAAATATAAACAAATTAAAAATTATTATAAAATAATAAAATTAAAAATAAACAAATAGAAAAAAATAAGAGTCACGATAGGACTCAAAGAATTAATAAAATCATTAACTCTATGCTCAATTACTTTGCCATCAAATTAATTGAGATTTAATCCTACAAAACTAGAGAATATTGCGCAGCATGTATATCAAAATAAAACGGCTACAAGATGGACAGTTTTTAAACATTCAAATGTAAATATACTTTGGAAGTCCAATAATACATTCTTAAAACATACATATAATGTTCATAAACGTTTCGACTAAATAAGACCCAAATTTGGACGTCTAATGGACGTTGTGTTCTGCCTGAGATCAAGATCATATTTTTAGTGAGAACAATGAATACTGTGTGTTCTACTAATATAATACACACGTTTATGTGATATAAATATCGGAAAATGTTGGACGTTCGCAGATCGATCATGCGAAGTTAAATGGAAAGTTTCAGTATTTGCACGCATTATCTCGCATTTAATTGTTTTACTTTCAGTCGTAGTTGTGCCACAATTACCAAGATATTTTATAGTAATAATACGCGTGCCTTAAGCGCATTCATTCTTCTGCATCCTATAAACAAGGTACCGCATGTTCCCATCACTCAGTTATGCCCGTAATTTTTCTTTACTGTTGTTCGTTTATTACCCACCGGTTTTTCACACATATGATGAGCCGGTGGGAAAACGCTTAACACGCGATTAACCTTTGAAAGAGAATATGAGAAATGTTTTGAGTCATTGAATGTATCTGCTTATTAAATCAATTATTGCGGAATGTACGAGTAATCGAACTTAAAGCAGAGGTATACGCACAAGATCTGCTAAATCAACTAAATGATGTTAGAAAGTTTCAGACGGAAACTCCCTTATATATTCCTTTTATTTTTCTGTAAAGCAAAATGTCAGATAAGATGTATTTGAAATTCTAACTTGCACACACATTATTTCTACCGCAAACGTAGGAGTCTTGTTGTTTGCTGAAACGGTTGAAGCTTAAATATAGTGCAAAATTTACGCCATAATTTTACTTTGTTATTTAAAGTACTTCTGAAATTACAAATCTAAAATGAGATCTGTGGCAAGAAAAAGATGCACAATTAACAATATGCAATTCAAACAACAATAGTGAAATATATACTTGCAATAAATTTCAGTTTAGTTTAATTGTAAGAATTTGTAAAGTTTCCTTTAAAAACGTTTTTGAGTCATGATTTATGAATGCTATGCTCGAAGAGATTGCATCAGGTTTTTTTTGTCGCTTCTACACGCTTCTTGTTGTTGCTGATTATCTTTTTTAAAGCTGCAGTACGATAATATCTAGATATATCTATTGTTAAAAAACATACAAAGCGCAAGATAGGACTAACGATATGAGAGATTCTGATCGATACGAACAAAAAGAAGACATATGCAGCCTAACGCTCGCGCGATAACAATAAACCTGTGGAAAAATAATACGATAACGTTGACTTTTCATTCTTGGAGTCACAACAGCAATAGTGCAACGTTGCATTCGAGAGGTGCAATGTGAGCATGCAAAATTACATTAACGGAGGGAACGCACCTGCATTGCATACTAATTGTAAGCATTTCCGGCGATCAAGATTTTTATCTCTACTTTTGTTATCAAATGATTTTCTTCTTTCTTTAAAAGAAAATAAAATTTCAAATACGTAAAGATTGTTCTAGAATTTTTGTACTGTCTTTACAGTTGCTTGAATTAGTTCGAAGCAGAATATGAATGATATTCAGATTCTTTAATCAAACAATGCGAGTTTCTTATCTATTTTTAATTTTTAATGAAATATATGTATTGCAATAGACTTTTATTTTTCACAAGATCGGATTGATAGATAAGTTGTTATAGTCGGACTTCACTTTTTGAAATTAGTCATACATATATACATGTGGCTACATTTTCATTAACGAAACATCGGTTTTAAGAAGATCATAAGCGAGAGAAATCTAGAACATTCTCTATATGACATTTGTAAGAAGATCAAGTTTCGAAATATTGTTTATTAAATGATAATGAATAAAACTGCTATTCTCGATACAGCAATTTCGATTGAAAACACGATAGGAGATTATCAAATACAACCACGACGATATTATATATGTATGTGTATACATTTTCAGATTGTTAATCACGTAATTATCGTAAAATATCAACGTGTATCATACATGTATCATACGTGTTTATAATTTGAATTGTAAATGATTAGTGTAACAATAAAATATATAAGAAAATGTGTTCAATTTCGAGTTGGATTGATTGTCATTTGATTTACATGTTGTAATATGAGAATCATTTTTTGGAGAGAAAAGAGATTATATTCTGTTGTGTTTTAATCTGCGCATTTAACAGTGAGCCGCATTAAAATCGAACAGTCGAGAAGATCGAAATCTTACGGTATCCAAATACGCGTGTGTACACGTTCGTGTATACGAGCATACGCAAGAGATGTTCCGTTTTAATCTCTTCGCTGATATCGCTTTGTGTGTCAAAGTGTGTGTGTTTTGTCCGAAAAGATATTATGCGTGTTGTGTTTTCTATCTACATTTTTTTATTCGTCATCTTTATGTCGAATATTATGTATGTTGCTTTTGCAAAGCAAATTGTGCGCTATTTGTTAGCGCTATTTTATTCTTTTTCCTATTAAAAGACGTTTATAGATCAGTAGCAGCATTTTATGTCTATATTGATATTATAAGATTATTATCGATTAGTGCGATAAAATCGTGTAGAATGATGACAAATGCAGAGAACAAAACACATCGGAAATTTTTCTATTTTTTTTCTATTTTAATAATAAAAATAATAATAATGATACATTTATATTATTAATAATATTCTTAAAACAATTTTCTAATTTTTTAAAACTTTAATTAATAGCATCGAGTAAAAACCTGAAAATTAATTCACTGGAGGTTGTCGGGAAGCAAACTTTAGTCAGTCTGGCAATTAAAACAGCTCGCCGATTATCGATATTAACCTGTTTTTTAAAAGCTCGGATATAAAGAAACTTCTGTTGTAATAGAACACAACATAATCTAAAACGCACACACGTTTCCTCCTTGATATTCTCTTCCTCTCTCTCGCCTTCTTATGATCTTCACTCCATTTTCTCTTGCGTGCCTTCGCGTGCGCACACGTCACGCTTGTGACACCCTTTGCAAGCAACACGCAACGTGCTACGTAATCGCTATTATGATTTTTTTTTAATTCATACTCTAGTAAAATCCAACTCCAGACTTTTGGAGTGTATCTGCACGTAAAACAAAAATGCAAACGTAGGAATCTGCTAGTGATTTAAAACAAAAATGCAAACGAGATCATACCAAGAAGACACGACGTCGTGAAAGACAATAATGATCGTTGATAGTCATGATTAATGTATGAATTTCTAACTTTATGAATATTCTTGTCGCTCTAGTATCTAGTTTTCCTAGACTGGACATTACAAAACGTTATTAAAATATAATATTCTTTATGTCATCATTCTTAATTGCACATTTATTATGCTTTTTATGATAAAGGTCTTTTAAGAGAAAATTTGAAACAGCTTTGAAAAAAATGAGCTTCAGAACAAAGCATTTTTTTATTTTTTACTGCTTCAAAAAATAGGTGTACTTTATTGTCTTAAATAACTTTATCAGGATTTTAATTCTAAAGATAACTTAATTTCACATAATGAATTGTTGGGATATTTGTCAAACGTTTTCGATTGTATTCAAGCAAATGAGTGATGTTAGTTTTACGCGTGTTATTTTTCAACTTTTTTTTGATGTTATTGTACTTTACTTATTGTATGTTTTGTACTTAATATCGGATACAGTGAGTCATTTCATTTTACAATCATTGTAGCGGACTGTCTTGCACTCGCCGTGAGAAAAGCGTCGAAATTAATAACGCGACGAGATGTATGTATGTATGTAATATATCTATATACGCGCTCTACGCAGAGACTATGCATAGTATGTTTGATTGAACCCGAAATCACAATCCCGGACCAATCAAAGTTGATACATACATGAGTATGTACCTCGAGACATGAAAATATAATTCATTGTATGATGCGCGCAGACTTAATCGCATTAGAGAAGTAAAAAAGTCTTATAATACAGCAGATTTCAAATTGCGGAACATATATATTTCTTGCTGTAATAATCAAGGCAAATTTTAACGAGTTGGTTTTAGAAAAATTAGAGTAATAATTAAGTAATTATTAGTAATAGTAAGTTATATAGTATTTTATCGCGTTAGTTAGTAAAATAGCTTACTAATTATGTATACCAGACTCGTGTTGTACAATAAAAAAACAATAACAGAGATATGCAAATTTTCTATATGTATTTATTATCTTTTAAAGAATATTTTACTTTATTATACATTGAAAATTGTGCATTTGGCACACTTGATATATACATACAACAGTCCGTTTTAAATAATTATTTTTAGGATGAATAAAACACGTGTTTGGTTGATATTTTTATAATATTTTAATACATGTATAAATATTTTGAAGTAGATATATGCTCAAACACATTTTATGAAGCATCCATCATGTGCAGAAATATTCAAAAGAAAACTTTTGGTTTCTGGCTGCGTTTCTGGCCATCTAAAAGTGGATATGAATTATTTAACGAAAAGAATACGAACGATCGAACATGCATATCTCAATAATTTTATGTGTTCTCGTTGGGCTTGAAATTTCGGAAACTGAGAAACGAATGATAGTTCTCTCTTTACACTAATAGATATCTAACCTTGATATTGCATGAGTTATGTGATTGTCAATAATATTCCAGCGGTCTGATACAATCAATGAGACGTTCCGAGTTAATGCATAGCATCGCAGACATTGCAAAAGTCGCTCGGTTATATTACGTGATGTGACGATCGATTTAGTTGTAGTCGCGATAACAAGCTTGATGAAAGTAATTAAATATTTGATACAAGAGTTTTATTGTAAATTTTTAATACGCTGTACACTCATTATCAGTCATTTATATATCAATATATAATAATATATCAATTATTGTGCAACAGACAGTGGTACAAGTAAAGCGATTCGGTCAAAAAAACTCGGATTATTGATACCTATATAATGCATTAAATACTTTTTGTGGGCTGTCGAGTTCATAAGTAATCGAAGCGACCAAGGATAACGGGATCTGCGTTGTAAAATATTGATGGAAGAAATTCTGTTTGTTGAACCGAAGGTGTTGTAGACTTTTGCTCGGCAGATAGGTTACCGTGCGCTTTAACACAATCTTTTCGTCTGCTGTCTATAACATCGATTGAACTTTAACGTAGAAAGGAAGAAAAAAAGAGACAAAAGGCAAATCGATGGATTAGTCCGTTCATGGAATTCAAACCGTTCATGGAATTTATAGCCGTAAAAAAAAAAAAAGTACGAGTGTGAACATGAATGATGCAGTGCAAAAAAGAACGATCCAAGTGAAGCATACTACCGAATCGTATAAGTCTAGATAAAAGCTCAGAAGAGGTTCGTAATTGTTATGCAAGTTCTCGACAGGAAGAGAAAGCGAGAGAGTAAGAAAGATAGATCGCAGTAATTTTACAATTGTTTAACAAACTCTAAGATCGCGTAAATATTCAAACAAAACTGTTAATGGCATTACGTATTACGTATCACTTAACAAGCGTAATGAATATCTACTTTCGTAATAAAATGATAACGGACTGATGTACGATATTTGCATTTATAACGGGCTACGAAGAGAGATCATTTATAGCAGGATATTAGCATAAACATTATTTATCGCGACAAGCTTCCTCGCAATAAAATACGAATACATCACGTGTACCGATCATTGATCTCGTTCTGTGAGAACGTATAATGGATGAAATACTACGATCCTAAAAGATCCTACGAGCTTGCGAGTATAGGTCGATCGAATAGAAAAACAGCAATATATAATTATTATTCAAACATAAATATTTATATAAGTTTTTTTTCATTTTATTATATTTCTTTACTGAGTTTTTGCACATATTTTTTTAACGATATAATTATACCCTGCTTGTTCACAAAGTTTTATTTAATTTCTGCTCAGTATATATTCTTTGCGCAATTTTATTTTTACTTAAAATATATACTAAGTAATTTACATCACAGAAGCTTTTAATAAAAGAAGTTATTTCTGTCAAGTACTTAAATTATAAAAAAAGTAGATAATTGTGTTTTTTTTTTTATATTTTGCTATGAGAAAGTGACTCCATATATTTTTACATACAAGTTCCATTCTAAATGCATTTGTTGCTACCGATGTGTATATAATGCTCATATAATACATTACTGTTGTTTACTATTTGTAACAGCGATGTTAATCAAAGATTAACATAGACTGCGGAATTCATATATGTCTACGTACGTATGAGATTAAAATAAATTGACGTTACATATAATGCAAAGATATTACAACCTTTCACATTCGAATAGTTTGCTATGCGATCGTCGTTATACACGCCCTCTCACATAATACTACATATCGAGTCTTGATTCCCTTCAACTCACACCGTCATCTCGGTAAATAGCATCTGCGCAGTATGGACAAAGAGTGTGTGTGTGTGTGTGTGTGTGTGGTGCGCGTGCGCGCACGCGCACGCTTCAATTGCAACCTCTTCGTGCTTTATTTCACCGCAAATAGGTACGTACCTATTCGCGAATGGCGCACCTATTCGCCACGATTCTCTATGGGAGAGTTTTATACTCCGGATTGTTTTAGCAAAGTTTTTTATTACTTGCTACATGGTCAAAGAAAATTTTGCATTGCTTGTTACGAAATATATCGTAGAAGTCTCTGCGCTGACATGGTTATACTGTTTATTTTGTATTCGTAGCTTGCGAGAATATTGCAAAATAAACGGAAATTTAGATATATACACAATTGTGTACGGAAAAAATAAATTAAAAAAATTATTAACACGTTATTCTGCTAGAATTCTATTTCCAGTTTAATGTATAATTGATTGAGAGCTCTTATTATTATTTATAGATGTTCGTTGCACTTTCGCGCGACTTACCTAGCTTATACTGCATTTTACGAGATTTCATTACACGGGAGTATGTAATAATCACGATAAGATAAGAACTTATATCATAAGTCGCTTAAAGTCAGATATTGCTGACAATTCGAGTTACTTAGTGAATTGCGACTTCGACGGCATTAACTATTTTCCATATCTGATGTCACAAAAATTAATCCTATTAGATGCCAATGTTAATTGGCACAATGTTCTACAATTAACAAGACAGAAAAATTTAAGCAACTTAATTGTTAGTATTGCTTCTTTTTAATATAATTCATTTGTCAAGCGCTCTACTTATTCAATTAATGCAATACATATTGACTGATCAAAATGGGTACTTTTTATGTTAAATTAAAAAAATTTAATTTTACATATATTTAAATATTTTAATTTTACATATATTTAATTTTACATATATTAAGTGCACCTTTATCTTTTCAGTCATCAAAAATAATTTTTTTTACACTGTATGTTCTAAATTTCTGATGTACATTCTATATTTTTATTTCTTGGTGAGTTGTTTAAAAACCTTCTTTTTATTACTATTTTTAATCAATTGCTTTTTGGCAAACCAACTCTCTATTTACTTTACATTTAGATAATACAATTATCACTGAGGAAGATTCTATACAGGAATCGAAACGTTTGACTTCTTTGAATAAACATAAACATTGTAACACACCGACATCCAGTGTACACAGTTTCGTATTGGCTCTTTTCAACTTTCCTTAAACAAATTTAAATCATGCGTAAGATGCGATGATAAAGCTATGAATTTAATTTTGGTCTAATAGTCAACCAAAAAATAAACAAAACAAGGATTTTTAGTAAAATAAATGAATACTTTTTATAGATATTGAAATTGAATATGCAAATATCTAAATATTGCTCGCGCGTGTTGTTCGCCTATCTGTGTTCGATTTCCGCGCAAAGGTTTGATTTGAAAGCGACTGGTAAGTCGCCTCGTGGCATACATTTACGTGTTACGGTTGTACGTGTTAAGAAGAAGCCGGAAGCGTCTATTTTCAATCGCACGTCAACTACGTCCGGCAATTCTCTATATTAGTAGCGTGCTATTCGAAAGATTCCATCGTGATTTGTCACGTGAATGCATGCGCGCGCGCTGCCTGCATTAAATCAAACACATTGAAGTGGACGACTATCTCGCTCTCTCATGGATTAATATGATAACATCGCTGGATAATTCTTTTATTAGAGCGCCAATTTGTTGCTCGTTGCTGCGAATCGCAGTGGTTATTGTTAGATATCAAAAATATTGTATTAGTTTATTATAAGAGAAATTTACATTGAATGTTATTATTCTCATCAATGCAAATATTTAATAATAATGAATAATACGTATATATAATATAATTACTAGTAATAGGGTTAGTGTTATGAATATTACAGGACGGAGAACCGGAAAAAGAGAAAGAATATTATACAGAGTCGTATAAATAATAAGCATTATTATACCGCAACAAAATTAAATCTGCTTTTATTTCTCTTTTTATGCGATGTTATTTTTTATCCGATTATTAATGGTTTAATGTATTAACATTATAACAAAACATTTGTAAACGTGTAAATGTTTACATATGCGTTATATCTTTTATAATATTTGCGTTAATTGTATAATACAAATGCAGTAGTACACTAACGTAGTATAGATAGGTGTGTAGTATTAAAAATAAAATTACAATTTTAAACGTTTAATTCCAGCGATCAGAACAAAGAAATAATCTTCATATAATGCAAGTGCAACTTGATGTATGTCTCAAATTTCACTGCAATCGCTTGAAAAAGTAGTTTCAATTAACAGTGACGGGATCCCGTTATTAATTACGTCATCGTCGCAGTTACTATCTTTATCACAATCATTGTTCGGTTTAATTGCAACGAAGGAAAATAAAATAAATGAAGAAATGTCTCGTCAAGTATAAGTATATTTTATGATGTAATATAGTTTTATATTCTACTTATTAGAAATAGAAGTAATTTTATGAAAACTAAGCACTGAAAAAAACAATAATAGTAAACAATATAAACGATGTTTTTAAATTTTTAATCAGGAATAACATGTGCTTGATATGTTTACGTATTTCTTTTGTTTTATCGTAGATAGAATAGAAAAATTGATGTTAGTGTTTCGAAATTTTTAGAGTCTGTACAGTTGTATAGTTGCACTAACGATAGAAAATTTTGTGATACAAAAGTTTTTTATACGAAATAAATAAATTTCAGTGTTAAAATAATGTTAATGATTTTTCATTATGTTCACTTGTATTGTTCTCTTGTATTGTTTTCTGTATAAAAGTGGAAAAAATTTACTATAAATCAACATCGCAGAATTACGGAATTTGTTATTGTACATGTATTTGTGTGCTTATGTTAGATATTTAATACGTATATATTTATATAGAAACGCGATAACTTGCACTTGCGATCTGACGACACGCTTTAATTAATCGATGAGGCAGGCAGAATTAGTGTTATTTACAAGCTGTGTAACATTTGCAAACTATCTATTAAATATGAATAAAACTATGTTTGAAATCTTGAATTGCACTATAGTAGCTGCGTTGCGATTAATCCGACTTTCACTACTTTGTAAAAACGAAACCACACTTCCGAACGGACGTTGCGTGCTTGTTACTAGGTACCTATGACTCGCTTTCTTTCGTCAGCCATATGGCACAATCGAATAATTTTTTACTTTAGTCATGTTTAGAGAAATCGAAAAGTGATTAAGAACGAGATGTAAGCATTTGAAATTCTTATGTAGGTCGAAAGTTTAATATAATTTCGAAAATCGTAAATAACTAAGATAATAATTATATTTGATTATAGTTTACAAGTGGTTACAACACATCCTGTATAAATATTCATATTCCTCT
Source organism: Pseudomyrmex flavicornis (assembly GCA_014825475.1). NCBI lineage: Eukaryota > Metazoa > Arthropoda > Insecta > Hymenoptera > Formicidae > Pseudomyrmex > Pseudomyrmex flavicornis. Next base: position 38,809 of record QVNW01000657.1, on the reverse strand, counting down.
TTAAATATAGATACATAAACATAATTTTCGACGTCAACGTCATTGATCTTGTTTAGCATAAATACTTTAATTGCAGATTGTTTTTTAAATACCTGGTGCGCGGAGATTGCCGCGATGTGACAATAAATACGAGTGCTTGGTATTATCAAACAAAGAGTATCCAGTGACAATAACGAGTCATGTCGCGACGAGACTAATCGCGCGATTCACGTCTGCAGAAACATCCTGAGAACATTTTCTATAAAGCGACATCATCGCGTGTCTGCTTTGAGCGAATAATGTCCTCCTCCCTGCCGGTACATAATTCACGAATTCTTTTGCAATTGTTTTTGCGCGAGTGACGACGTGAGTGACGACGTTACTCGTCTGTGACACAATGAACACGCTAGTAATGCGATGGAAATTTTTTTTCTTATGAAAGATCGCATTACGCCGCTTTATATCTAATTAGCAGCAGCAGTGCGAGAAACAAAGAAGTAGATGATGGCAGGAAAAAAAGACGCGCGCGAGTCTTGCTTATACTGCCAATAAATTGATGAAATCAAAATCTTGCAATTTTTTGAAAAAGTAAATATGTTTACGAAGAAAAATAAGAAAAAAGATATTTCAGATTTTTGTCATATTTACTGCTATGAACAGTACCAATATATTGTCAGATATGCCCAATTTTCTTATCCTCACAATGCTTTATCGTGTAATAGAGATGTGCATTTTTGGAAGCAATATTCTCGAGCAATACAGTTCTCAGTTGGCAGCAAACAAACTAAAAGTGTTTAATGAGACGTCATTGTTCAGCGACAAAGTCATGATCTCTCTCATTGGATAATCGGACACTTGTATATTTGCACTGTTACTTGTATCCGTTGTGTTGCCGCTGCTGCTGATGCAAAGCACATCATGGCGTGATGACTCTACAAAATGATCCAATTCGAGCAGAAATCCAATTCGCTTATTTTATTTGACAATAAAAATAAAAAGAGAGTAATTTGAAAAAATGGAAAAATCAAGGCGTCATTTCATTCAAATCAAATTAGGCCATCTATGCACGACCGTGACATCATGCTTTAGCGATATCAGTAATTATCTGATAACGCAATATCGTTTGCGAGAATAAACTTGCCTTCGATTTTAATTTGTTGGGATTTTCCGTATAAATATTTTTAAATAATTGGAACGGCTAATTTGCAATTGCATCGACTCACCGCATATATTTATATTATTATAGAATTATGAAGAATTAATTTATTTTTGGAATTTTCGATTATTAAACACAATACTGAAAAGCTTACAATTAGTATTAAGCACAATAAAAATATTATTTTCTAATTTATTTTATATATAATGTCGAAGTTGTTTGGAACATTTCTTCAACGACATTATACCTACACCTATTTATATTATCTGTGCTATAAAATTAGTATTTGTGATACATTAATATAGCTGGTAATTCATAAATTCTTTTGAACAAAACTATCATGTTTTGAGCTGACCAAGTTTATGTCAGTTTGTTTAATAAACGGAAACGAGAAACGCGTAAACTTAAGTATTTTTCAAACATAGTATTTTAGAACTTCCAGAACAGTTAATCAGCTGTTAATATTTCGACCAAAATCGAGCGTTGAAGTTCGGCTAACTTTTAATATAGATTAGCAATCGATTGAATATAGTAGCGGTTAAACAAATGAATGAAAATAATGGGTATGATCTTCTTTTAAAATTTTAATAATTTTAAAATTTTTTAAATAAAATTTCTTTAAAACCACCATTTACAAGCTTTTTGTTTATTGTTGACATATTATTTGCAAGCCAATCTATTGATTAATATCTGCATTGAAGTTCTTCTGGTTTGCAAGATAATTTGTAATTTCGAAACGCGTTTGCAAATATAAATCAATCTGACGTTTCCGCGTTACCATATCTGTAAAATGCAGCGCACGTATAATCGCTCAATTAATGCAAATTTGTCGTGATCACGAACGCAAACGCGTACACTTCGTAAAACAATAGACGCCGACCGTGAATCGATATTCGAGTGCCATTTTGTCATTGGTTCACGTTGCATCACGTCGAATTTTCAATTAATAGCACTAACCGACCACTCCCGACACGGTTTTATTTTACTGATAAACTGCATCAACGCAGTCATAGTGAAAAAAATTTCACCTCCTTTATCTCAAACTCGATCTTTTTTTTGGATGTTATATTAATTGGTGCATAACCTACATATGTATATATTCGTTTAATAATAGAAAGTAATATATTCTTCGTTTAATAATAGAAAGTAATATATTCAGTTTATCAATGCGCATACGTGTGTAATATCGTCATTAGACATACGTTTATTTCATTTTTATGTTACTTACGTTGCTTTTTTTGTAATTCGATTGAGCGCAAAATATGCTCGAGAGATTTCTGATTATTACGTTACATGATACAATCAATTAAAATTAAAAAATAAGTGAATTTGAAAAAACTAATGAGTTTTTGCATTGAGTAAATAATGCAATTTTAGAATATTATGAAATAAATAATTAGATAAACATGTACAATTTGTAATAACAATTTAAAAAAATCGATATAGATGTGATTATTTTATGTAGGTAGATAAGTTAATAATGTAATATATTGGATAATAATAATTTTCTAAATTGAATATATCTGTTAAATATATATGACAAATTTTATTATGAAGTAAGAACTCCTCGTGCATATTTCCGCGATATCTGATTTGTTTTTGCCTTAAATCGTGCACAAATGTTAGTTGCAAAAAAACCGTTAACACCGTTGGATCGAACTGGTTTTCCTTCGTCCTAGCGCCTACGTTGGCGGTCACGACATACGAAGAAGTGAAGTTAGTGGAGCATATAGCCGCGCGCGTCGTATCCGGCGAAATATACTATGAAGCGAACAACCACCGCAGCCAACAATAAAGCATCAAAGAGGAACAGGTGGTCACGCTCCGCTGACTCGCCATCCACTATACTTGAGACATGATGGCTTTTTTTCTCAGAGCATGTTCGGTTGAGTTACTCAATTCTATATACATATAACAAATAATTAAGAGAATGGCATTTTTTTAAAATTAAAATTAGAGACTATATAGCGAAATTGTATGTGTGTGTGTGGATGTGTGTGTGAGAAAGAGAGAAAAAAATCATATTTAAAAAATACATTTATTTTTCTATAATTAATTTTATTTGTAGTCGTAAATAAAACAGATGACATTGAAATCTGCGTAACTTAGCATAATTCTTTCTTTTATCAGAGTTTTTATAATAATTGATCTTGATTCAAAGTTCTAACGCCTTTCACCTTTGCATGAATCGCGCGATATTTACGATCTGCATCTATTGCGCGCGTTCCTCTAAGCGCGAGAAATTACACAAGCAGAAATACAAAAATACAAAATGTACGCTCGAATTACATGAATTGGCGCATCAACGAGTTCTTAACTATTTGTAATTCGACGGTAATTCTCTTGGCATGCAAATAAAAGAAGTTGAATAAGCAAAAGTCCAATAGCGCATACATACAGCTTATATGTATGCACTTGAATTGTCGCTGTGATTGAGGTAGTAATAAAAAAAAAAGTTTATGTGACAGATCATCGAGAAATGATTTTACTTTTTTGTCTGTGATAACAATGAATCAACTCAGTGTGCATAAATGCGCATTGTGTTCTCGCTATAAGTAAAGACTGCTTTTTGTACCGCATCGCATTGCTCGTGTAGTTCAGAGAAAGTGCAGTATTTTCTTTCGCCGGTTTTCTCATTGTTACAAATTTCTAAATTTATCAAGTCAAAAGGCTTTGCTTAAAGGTAAAATATTAAGTTTTATATGAATCATATGGCGTTTTATTTGAATTTATTTATTTGAATTTATTTATTTCAATTTAGTGAGAGAAAGAGAGAGACATTCTAAGTACTTACAGTTTTATTTTTAAAATTATTAATAAACAAGTATTGCTTTAAGTTATTTGGAAGAAAATATTATTATTAAGAAACATTATTATTAAGAAAATAAAAATTATAAGTATTTGACTTTTTTTATTGATTTGTGTGTGAAAATACAATCATGCGTTAAACATCTGTAGTTTGTTGACTATCTCTAATAGACTCAATCGATCGATAAGAATAACAAACTGTCATAAAAGTAGCAGGAATTTCTTAGATATAAGCAATTTCTTTGATTCGAAGGATATCTCCGCTGTCATAATTAACAGTTTCAGCACACGCACATCGTCATTTAAAAATTCATTATAAACTTTCTACATTAAATAGCAAACTTTTCCCTCGATATGTTTTGAAGGAACGAACGCGATGGCCCAATTTGCGACAGAAAATGATTTTTCGCGACGGAAAACGGAAAACTCGGTCCAATCAATAGAGACAAAAGGGACGAGGACGGTGGAAAATGCATCTTTTATATATGTACTTTACTTTTCGAACAGTGGCTGAAATAACTGCATTTATTCTGATGTAGAAAATAGAAATGCAAGCAGTTTAGAATAAAAAACATTGCTGTCTAGAATAAAAAACGAAATTTTTATAAAATAAATTTATTAATGCAATCTAAATTTGAACAGTTTAGTAACTATCTATACATGTATAATGAATATCAGATATTTGTAATAATATTGATATATTTCGAAAATGCATGTGTAAGATTTTGCAGTTAAACATCAATAATTGTTTTAAACATAAATATATTCAGCAAATTTGTGTGTGGTGTGTGTGTGTGTGTGTGTGTATGTGTGATAATAAAAAAAAGTGTATATATAAATGTATTGTTTATGTATCCATATAAACAATATTATGTTTCCGTGATTCTATCATTTACACAAGATATAAATTCAATAAGTAAAAACTGTGATAGCTGTGTATTGTGCACGTCAGTTATAAGAACTGGACAGCACGATGATCGATATTTGACTATTTAAATCACGATAAAGCGAAGATCTGGGCAAATTTCCAGAGAACCCGGCGCTCAAATCCGATTTGTTTGTCGAGCACAAAGATATCGCGATGTCGAGTTTACCTCACAGATGATAATGGACACTGTTGTATGACTAGAAGACTAAACTTTGTCCTCGAAACGGTCTAACTAGTATTAATCTAATTGACAAACCCTGAGGTTGACCTCCTTCGGTGTCACTATCTGAATGATATTCGGCTACATTATACGCGATTACTTAAATTTTTGAGCTCTCAGTAGACATTTTTTCTTGAATTTTAATCAGCATGACACACATGTTATTCACTATAAATATATTGTTAACTTATTAAAATTTTATGTCTTATAGATTTGTATCTCAATAAAAAGTTTTTACTAAAGTAAATTTTTATACTTAAACAAAAGTGATAAAAAGAAACCACGTGGTAAAATACGTTTCTTTTGTTGCAGATCGAGCGAAGAGATTTAACAGATAGAAATGACTTGTAGAAGAACGTTTATCCTTGTATTAAGAGTATGTATAGGTAAGTTGTAAACATCTATTCTCTTTCTTATTATCACGATATCACTATACACTCCGCATCATTCCAAATTGAAAATGCGATAATAAGGAGTTATACGCGCACAATTTTTATTTCATTATATCACGCGTGTAGCATTACTGTTCAAGAGAATGGATTAGCACTTTTTGACTGCATCCTGTTGCATTGTACACTTGTGATGTAAAGCCTGCCAATCGAGGTGACTGCACTAAGTACTGTTAGGTTTGCTGCAACGCTCATTTCCATGACGAAAAATGTCGTCATGCCCATTGCAGTAGTAGTTCGTGTATGACGAAATATTTCGTCATATCCAGTTAACAGGTTAACTGTAACTCTCAAGCTAACAACCAAATTTTTCATTCTTGATAAATTCTCGTTTTTTTTCCATTTATGTCAGATGTGCGCGATGTATTGTTTGGTCTTTATTAGCTCTATAAATAAAATAAATTTTGCAAAGTTTAAGATTTAAAAATTGATTATTATATTAAAAATATTTACGTTTTAAATTTTATGAAATTTAAAAAGTTATATTTTAAAAAAGAAAATATTAAAAATTTTTGTATAAAAAGGAAAATATTAAAAATATTTTTAATATTCACAATAAGCAAAAAAAAGCATTTACAAGAACCTTTGTAATGTAGATAGAAGAATTACTTTGTAATTAGAGAGAAATGCAGAACTCTCAGCAATTATGTTAAAAACTGTTGCACACTAATGAGTTAAGAGAAGCATCTACTGAAACAGAGCTTACACAATAAATTATTTACTTAATTATAATTTTGTAATTTTATAGGATAAATGTTTAATACATAATTATACATGCAATTAATATACAGAGAAAAAATTAATATATTAATATACAATTGATATACATAGAAAATTTGACTTGAATAACAATTTCAAAATTTATAGATAGATAAGATGCTACTAGTATAAACTAGATCAAGAAATAGGAGGACTTTGACAGTATACGTTAGATGCGCACGTGTATATCCAACAACTATATAAAGTTATATAGTTGTTATATTAAGTTTTACTTTTTAATAAAATATAGTCAGTATTTTATTTTTAATAAAATATAGTCAGTAGTAAAGTAACATTTATCTCGACTCATCGGCGAGAAGCCAATGGATTCTCGAGAAGAAATAATTGTCGTATTGACGTACATCAGCAAAACACGAGAAACACAACACATTCAAAGCATAATTAATAGCATAATTCCGAAGGTCTGCTTAATATTCAGATGCAAGTTCTCGCAACGCTGCGTTGTACGCGCGTTTCAATTTTCCGTAGAACGCGAACTATATCGTAGGATCACGTGAATAACTGCAAAGAAACCCGTGCCCGATCCACGATCAACTGGTTTTTCAATCCATTAAACCTTTCATCTATACTTGTCACAGTTTTATTGCATCTCAGGTGGAAACCAGTTGTCAACGTTGTTATTGACGAGCGCAGACTTCTGTTTTTCTGCGTTAGCGCGTGTGCGTTTATTGCAAGAATTATTGCTACAAAAATGTATTTTATTATCAAAATATATAATTAGTATAAAGTACATCGAGCGAAGAGAATAGACGGATTTTATTTTTTATGCACCGAAGAGTCAACTTGTTTACGGGAATGTTCCATGACTATAATTTTTAATCAAATTAATCTGGAATGTACATATACTCTTAGATAAACACAAAATAATATAAATCGTTATAATAGATACGTAATGTCATATATTTTTAATATAAAAAAGATAATTGTGTGACAGAAATTATCATGCTTTTAGATCTAAAGATAAGATAATGTAATGGATCACAAATGCTATGATTTTGCAGGTTTCCTATTATTGTTCGTTGGCACTGCAGTCGCGGAGACTACGGAAGTATCTACTATAGTATCGGAGAAACCTGATTCCCAAAAAACATCAACTCTTTCAGGAGGCACTATTCTGACGAGAGTTTCGTCGATTCATGAAAATCCGACAGCAGAAAAAGACAGACGAAATTTCGATTTAACAAAGGAAGAAACTCATAATCAAGATGATCAAGATGAATCGCGTGACAGCAATGACAAAAGTACGAGTCGAAATGGCAAAAGAAGAAGCGACGTGTCGACGGCACATAACACAAGCGACGCGACGAGATCCGAAAGTTCATCAGATGGAAATCGGAAAGCACGGTACGACGAAATTGCCGCAAAAAGCTCTGGAAAAACCAGCACAAAAGTCATCTCCGAGGACTTTCTCAGACTATCTAGAACAAATGAACTAATTGCAGCGATTACGAAGTCGCCGACTTTAAACGATTCAAAGCAGGACAACAAAAGAAACATAGGAAATACCACGATTGAAGAATCTTCTAATTATGAAGAATCCAATATCACTATTTCTTCAAACACAAAAAGAGAAAACATTGTCAGCGACAAGTTAGCAAACATTATAAAAACTTCAGAGACTAAACACATAGAAGATATAACTCCAAACGAGCAAGAGACAACGACTGCGATATTGGTCGAAAATTTCTCCTCGTTGTCAGCAAAACTGTCCGAAGACGAAAAAAAAGACAAAACTTTGAAATCTGATAATAAAGAGACAATTTTAAAGATTGAGTCGAGGAAGAATAAAAATATAACTTTCGTCGATTTGAAAGAAAGCGGTGATCGTGATCGAGAATTAACTACAGTGCGCAGTATTCAGCGCGAAGATTCTCAAACACTTACGAGAAATGTAAACGATCAGGGAACAACGGCATCTGAAGCGCTCGACCTAGGAAAGATTGATGAGAAGGAACGCGAAGGAATCATTTCGCTTATTAATGACACGTACGTAAACTACAATCATTTTTATAAAACTGTGACAGAGAAAGATGTTAAAGTGGATTCGAGGAATCGCTCCATCGACACAAATAGCAAGACGCGTGGAAAAGGCGATCCGAAGGAAGAGGTGGAAGTTGTTAACAACATGACTCACCAGTCAATATTGAGAATCGTGACCAACGAGAACAAAACTGCGAAGAATGAATCTCACTTTAATAACCCGACCAATCAGGACCAAGCAGTTCAAAACATCAAGAAGAAAGAAAGTGTCAAAAATGAGAATCATATTGAACAGGAAACAGACATTTTACCTTCCAACGCGACCATCAGTAGCGCAGATAGTACGGATGAACGAAAATCGATAAGAGAGTCTGAGAATCAGATGAAATTGCCTGAAATGACAACTCAAAGTATCCAACTTGAAGAGCATTTTTCGGGAGCACGCGAAGGTATTCCAGTTCCGCAGGGTAGAACTATTGGATTATCTGGAATTAACGAGTTTTCAAGTACCGAGGTGAAATTCACAACTTCAGTGAAACTCGATGGCGGAGCATTGTCGGTCACTCAAAGTTTACAAAATAATTCCGATATAGAAAAGATAGAGCAAAAACCTTACCCTTATCTGAAGTCTAATAGAGAATCATTACAGACAACAACAATCAATTTGAAAGCGCACAGTGATGTGGAAGAAACTTCATCTTACAAGAATGCGATCGGGAAAGGAGAATCCGAAAAGTTTGTCATTACAGAACCTTCGGTTGTGATCGAGAACAGCATTCAACAGCAGAAACCGGAAGAGAAAGAAGATATAAAAGATTCCAAGAATTTTACGACGAAAAATCTCTCTTCTTTAATACCAGCAACAGTAATCCCGATTGTTTCCGCTAATGTTGGATCAACAAATGAAACTTTGTCGGAAAAATTAAACGGCAGCGCGGAGACGGAGATGAAAAGTTCGACATCCAAGAATGACATACCAAATACAAAAGAAGAAGAGAAAGTGATTGCAAGTAGCAGCAATAGCTACGACGTGACCGGAAATGGCATAACGGAAGTCAGCTTTGCTCCGGACGACAAGGAAGTGAAATCACATTTTAGCGAGGCGGCAGATTCCACGTCGACGTCGCGTTCTACTGAGAACACATCCAGGACTATTCCTCTGAATACGGACGTTCAGATGGAGCCGGAAGAAGCCATGATGATCCGCTCGACTTTTGTCGTCACCGAATCCACAATGGTTCCTGTAGATAAAGCCGTGGCAATAGAAGTGAACAAGTCTACAATTTCAGCGGGTGAAGTGAACACAATGGCTGCCACGATGATTTTCGAAAATTCCACAGTGTCAACATCGAAGACAAATGTCATGCAACAGCCTTCCTTAAGTCCCAATCAAACCACCGAAGCTTTATCCACTACTTTACTTCCTGATGAATTCTTCATTTCGACAACTACGTCCGTCGAATTTGTGTTTGTTGGTCTCACGGAAGCAATCTCTGTAGAAAATAACACGACCGAGAATAATGTTCACGAACAAATCTCTAACGAACAGATGACACTTTCTAAGATTGCGATCTCGCCGACTATTCAAGATTACTCATCCGCGACAAGTAATACTACAGAAGATACAGTTAGTACGACGAAACTTCAAGAGTTCACCGATCTTCCGGTAATAACGGAAGGTGAAACGGATCAGATATCAATCGTGTATCATTCTAATAACGAAACCACCGAAGAGCCGTCAACCATTCAAATCGTAAGTCAAGAGCAGAGTAATCGCACAGAGTTCACGAGAAACGAAGTTGCTATAAGCGTTATCGATTACACCAGCGTAGCTACCGCTGACATGGAACGTTCCGGTGTTACCGAGGATCTTTCAGAGTCCATTAAGTCAAGTTTTAACGTTAACGTTACCGAGGCGTCTGTTCTAAGCATGACGGAGTTGCCTAATTCAGATGTCACAATGAAAATGTCTACGACAAACATCACGAAGAATCCTTTAACTCCATCTGATGTTACGAACATCTTGGAACCGAGAGTTCTCTCAAGTACACCGACGGAATTGCCTGAGGAAAAAACGACGAATATTGTTCAGATATTGTCTTCGGACGAGATTACGTTACTGGTTAAAATAGTTATCGAAGGTTCTTTGCACGAAGTCTGTCTTCGGCTGCCGGATCTCCAGAAAGCGTTCGCGGATGTTCTCACCAACGGCCTAAATAAGTAAGTGATTTTTTTTTTTTTTTTTTTTTTTTTTGCAATTAATTTCTTCACATCTCTGTTATATTACGTTAATCGTATTGACTCGGTGAAATTGTATTTAGAATTATATTGATCAACTTTTTTAATTATTTTAATTTATTAATTAATTATTTTAATTTATTAATTAATTTTAGAAACTATTAAATTTTTTTCTCTTATATCGTCTATTTGTTACGGAGATTTGACTTGACTCGCGTACAATTAAAAAATAATTTGAAAATATTATACATAATATGTGTACAAAGAAAGTACATTAATACAAAATAATACTTTCTCTTTCTTCAAAATATTTGTTTATTTTATATCTTAGAAAAATTAATACAATACATATGTTATATATATCTTATGTTATATATATCTTATGCAAAGTATATTATGTTATTATTTATCAATTGTGCTACTTTTTTTACAGACCAGTGTTGCCAGAACAAATTGTCATCTATCAGAACCCATGTCTCGAGACAACAAACTCGTCACCAACGCCCATAAACGTCAGCCTGACTTCGATTCTAGTTTATGTCATTAACGAGGACAGAAAGTTTGACGCCACTATGACAAAGATTCTTCCAAGTTTGTACAAGGTGTCTTCCAACTTCCCAGTGAGAGTAAGTTGAGACCAGGAGAAGGTCTCATGCGGGCGCGGATTTAGAGCACAGTAACGGCTGGATCTCTTGTCGCAAAGATCGATCGAAGTCTTTTATATAACATACATTTGCCTCTCGGCGCGTTAAAATTTAATTTATCCGATAATCAAACGGAATTTCATTAACTCATGCCGAAGTAATTTTCTCGATTATCGTTAAAAGTTGTTTTTATGAAGCGTTCCTTCTCTGTAATCATAATTTATCGATGCTGAGTTGTGTCAAAGTTATTAAAATCGTCTCGAAGTAATTAAAATTTTTTCAACGCAGTCGAATAAAGAATATTTTTATTAATTTGCCTTAAATTATTTATTATTTGCAGATACATAAGATCTTTTTGGTACCGGAAGCGGATTCCGGAAACGCAATAGCTGTTGTTGTTGTTTCGTCCGTAGCCTTTATTTGTCTGGTTCTTCTGGCCGGACTTCTGGTAAGCATTCGTTTATTCAACGACTCCATATTCTCGTATACGCGGCATTATATTTAACTTATGATAAATACTGACGTTTATAGCTAGCGTCGAATTATCTTTTAAGTAAACATTTGCGTGAACGATATATTTCGACGCGCACATCTGAAAAAATTGTTTCTGCATGTAACATAAGATCGATGCAACTTTTAGTCAATATTTTTGACAGAAAGTACAACAAGAAACATTAAGCTTGAATGTAGCTTATTCTGTAGAAAGATCTTGTTTTTATTTTAACAACATTCTGAATATGTGTTTTTGTGAACTTAAAGTTTTACTAAATTAAGTTTTAAATAAAATATCTGACTAAAAAAATGGCAAAAGTTGGCTTTTGAATTGTTTGTATGTTGCAACTTAAAATAGAAACTAAAGTTTTATTACAAACTATAATGTTTTTATATTTTATAAAAACTTAACTTGTTAAAACTCTCAAACTTAGAAAAATATTTCAAATACACGGCATCTCTCGATACTCATGTATTCTTTTTCTATACCGTTTTTTTTTTTTTTTTGTTTTGTATGTTTTATATGGTATGTTGATGAAAACTAGAAACAAAATATAATATTTTAAGATACAGGTGCGCAGATCCGCGAAAATCTATGCTCACTGACGTAACCTGCTGCGTATCGCGCTTACATGGCGATAAACCTCTGTTCACGAGGTGTTATCATGTCGGTCTTCATCCATTCGTCCATTCGTCTGTCCACATTTATAATTTTAGTTTAGTACGTAATAGTTTCATGATAATATTTCTATGTATGTGTTTTTATTCGGAAGGTGAAAGACAATATTCTTTTCTTTATCTTCTTTAAATTAAACGATGCGAGAATAACACGCGCGTGCATAACACTTTCCGATACGAGTAATTTATTTATTTTTTTTGCGATAATATATTTATTATGAGTGTTGTTTTTTAAATCACGCTTGTATGTTGATATATTCTGTCTATTTATATTATAACAAATGTGCAATTCACGTTTATGCAAGTTAATTGTTTCACGAGAAACCGAGAAACTTTTACATATTCACAATTGATAGTATTATAAACATTAATAAAAGAAAGCTTTTACAATTATTTGGCAGCAATAATAACGTTACATACACAGACATACAAAAAGACACAAAGACATTAGTTGTGTTACACATTTTTAAAATGATCGTGAATTTTTCTTCTCAAAAGAAATATTTGCAGCGATATTTGTTGCTTTATAGTTTTTTCTGCAATCAACAACATTACTTTCGCGCTTGCGCACCGTGCAATACTTAATTTTAATGAACGTATAATATATGTAGTCATATAATGCTGAAAATCTAAACAAACAAAATTTAACGAATCAATAAAAAAGAAAAATACCGCACAGCAAAGAAACTCAACGGTTATCTCATCGATTTTTGAAACACTGCATTTTCGTTGTTCGAAAAGCGCTCTTACGTAATGAATCGATTAAATAATTCCATTAAACAAGAGAGTATAGTGTGAAGAATGTTTTACAAGAGAAAAAAATTAAAACACAGGTCTCGTAAATTTATATAAAATTTATACTTTTGTATTGCGATAATTCAATCTGCGATACACTCGATGTGATTCTAAAAATAATAAAAACAAACAGTAATTGTCAAACGCGCAGTTACGGAGAGAATTCTGTGAAAACATAAAATACATACTTTTCACATCGTGATAACGCATAACTAACTATAAGAGTATTCTGTCCGGAAAGAGTATTCACGCACGTGGTTTCTTGACCTTGAATGACTGATTAGACCAATCGGCAATCGACACGACGCCGTTTGCTTCATCACCGTGTTTGTTGTAATCTTTGTCGTGCATACGAATGACGTACATATAATGTTGAAATAATCCGCTTTACAACGAGTTTCGAACACATTATATCCAAACCGAAATTTCCTCAATCTTTTTTCAGATATATCGGGCACTTGATGCAATTAATAATACAACAAGTGTCATTGCTTAATTGCACAGAGAATTATTGCAATAATCTACAGCAACAATTGCATATTGTAATTGATGTTGACATTTTTGGCAAACAATCGCAATTATACATCTTGCATTCGTTAAAATAGTTATTTTAATATTTTTTGTTCTCTGATGTGCGAATAGACTTAAAAAAATTACATAAAGCAGTTTTAAAGAATCTGACTTATTTATTCCTATTTTTTTACTAGAAAATTAAGACAAATGAAATAGTTGGTAGATTATAATAAGAATAAGATTTCACTCTAACAAAAGTATACTCACTTACATAAATCTAGAATTACACTATTCGTGATATTATTTACTTTTTTACCATTTACAAATATATTTTGCACGCTGGCAAATAGCAATTGTCTATTCAATGCATGGCCACTAAGTTAACTGCCACCGCATTTCGAGATATTGTGAGTACTGTTATTTATAGATAGACTAAAATCTCACGAAAAGTTGAAAAAATCGCTTTCGCATTCGTTCCGTCCGTCGAATAAATCAGCTAACCTTCATTGTAACTATATTCGCAGTTTATAATGAGAAAGAGGCAAACAAGGTTCAACTACGGAGAACGATGCCGGCCGGTATCCTTGGACGCTTACAGCCTCGATAGCGTCTCGGCGTACAATAGTGTAAGGCGCAAGGGTGCGGCAAGATCCTCCAAGAGAAGTTACGGCAATCCGACTTTCGAAGATTCAGTAAGTTCGAGAAGAGTAATCATGGAAATATTTAGAATTATTTTAAGTTCTCATTTATCGGACGATTTGATTTTGTGTCTAATTAATGATTATATAATGTTCTGGTTGGTCAGGATAACATCTGAATATATTTTATAGATACTAAAAATAAACTAATAGATTTTAAGTAAGTTTTATATTTAAAAATATTAAAATTGTAGAGAATTTATTATTATGAAATATGAAACACAATTTGTTTTAATACAATAGAATTACTTATTTAATTAGTGTTACTTATTTACTTGTTGCAAATTATTTTTGTTTTTAGCTACTACGTGTTACGAAAGTATAATAAATTGTTCAGGTAAAACGCGTGCAAAATTACATACTATCTCTCAAACTTTACTAGATTCTTGCTAGAATTCTGCTGATACAATGAGAATACGACAAATTTTATCTCAAGTTTATTGTATTCTATTGCAAAGCTTGTAACAGATACCTATTTTGCAGATTCTGCGCTTGACAGACTTTGAACGCTTACACACAGCTTGTGCTAAATTTTAATATTGATATTGCGTGCACAAAGTACTATCAATACAGATTGCAATTATATACAGTGATTGTAGTTATTAAAGTACTTAATCTAGTTTTTTAAATCTTTAAAAAAATGTAGAAATTTATTTGATAAATTGTGAAACGTATCACAATTGATTTAAAATTGCTGTAAATTTATCAAATTGAAATATCGCAACATTTTTGTTGCGATTTATATCAAATGAGTATCACACGTTTTTTCTTGTAGCTTCCGATCAAAAAGAGAGAAACAATATTACGGAGTTTCTCTACACATATAAGTTTCTATGAAAAGACATGCCATTATTTCAGAGCGCCATTCCCTCCCATCCCCTAAACTTTGCCGGGCTCTCAACCTTCTGTAACGACGTTAACGCAATCAACGAGGAGTTTGCGAGTATACCCCAAGTTTCGGCGAGGATAGACGAGCTGCCTCAGGGCGCGGAGGTGAAGAATAGATACGCGAACGTGATACCGCTTCCGGAAACAAGGGTGCCGTTACAGAGGCTGAACAACGACGCCTTGACCGAGTATATCAACGCCAGTTACGTGCGAGTAAGTGAGACATTTTGATCGGGCTGATTTCATGAATTTGTGACTCTATAAAGTCGTGCCTATAAGATATTTTGTTACTCTGCACACACAATGCCCACTTTTTTACTGAAAATTTTACGCTTCTCCGATATTTCTGACATGCGGAACATGCAAAACATGAGAACAAACAGAAGGCAAATTTGAGTATGATTTACAGCAATATATATCTTAGAATTACAGGGAAACTTTCACGTAACGTGAGCGAATTAGATTTTTCCAGCAACGTCAAACGCAAGTACTTACTGTAATGATTTATGATAATTTTAGTTTAAATGAACAAGAACAGTTTTAGATATATCATAATATTTATGTTATGTTATAATAGTATTTACGTGCGAGATCAGATTATGTCAGTTGCGAAGTGAATGCTGAAGTATTAAAGACTAGTAAAATGTTTTACTAGTCTTTAATACTTCAGCATTCACGCGACGCGTGGGAAAACAAGATTGCGCAACATATCGTCGGGAAAGTGAGTGCATTGTCTAAGCTGGGAACACAGACGCGGAAGAACACTAGGAATTGTTCGCGGAATGACTAGTTCGCTTTGTAATTGCAACAAAAGTTTCACAAAATAGAGTCAAAAAAATACAAAGGCTAATCGTTTGCATACGTAAGATTATACATTACATGTAGTTGTGTGGAGATTATGTCGCGTCTCGCATATTTTAAGGAGATTTTAAATCTTGTAAGAATGAAAACATTACATGTGTTTAAAGATAAATTGTGACAAACCTCAAAGTATAATTATGGACATTTTTTTGTTATGTTTTAAACACAAAACAATGGAATGCGTAAATAAAGTTATATTACATATAATAACTTGATTAAAGTAATATTACAATTAAAAGTTATTTTCTCTTTTCAAAGTTTAGATAAGTTTTACAATTTATAATAAACTTAAAGAAAATTAAAATATCTTTTAAAAAACTATTTACTGAATATTTCAGTAAATTTTAAGTATCTGTTTATATTATTATTTACTTTAGTCTATATTATTTACTTTATAGCAATTATATAAAGCGCATCATGATTGCATAACACACTGTACTTTGACCAAAGCAATCTTTAATAATAATGCTTGAAGGAGGAGAGAAAAATCTGTATATATATTGTTCAGAATTTCTTTCGTTACATAAATCGCGAGAAGATATTGCGAGTGCAATACGCGCTATTGTCGTAACAACTTACGTAACAAACAATTTTATCCAAGAAACTTGAGTCGTGCAAAACCAGACAATTTTCAAGTTGGAAAACTTGTTTTTATCTGCAAACAATTTGCAATCAAAAAGAGTGGAAAAAAATACATAAAAATAATGATAATGGCGTCTCACAGCGCCTAAAATTACGAAAAACTTATTTATCATGTTTTCTTAAAATGCTTCTGTGTGGGATTTGTCGAAAACAATTGAGAGTTCCAGTAACACAAGTCGATCGATCGAGAAATGCGCTTAGTAGCGTTGTTTCCGCTTGAGATCGACTCATGTCGATCATTAGATATCAATACCGGCAATCGTAATGCTTCCTCTTTGTTGTGTATATAACAACGTATATAATGTTTTGCAATTAAACGCAGCGTGAATGCGCGTCGAATGATAGAACGTGCATCCGTGCAATCAATTTTGCTCGACACTCGAATATCATATAATACTTCGAAGCCGCGATTGTGCGTTTTAATGAAACATGTTAGCCATGTTGCAATTCAATAAGTAATTCTGTAAAAAATGATTAAAAAATATTACGATAGATTTTGTAAGTATAAGAAAATATACGATTGATAGAATATATTTATTATAAAAGAATTTGTAGTACTAATTACATTTTACGAATAATATATATATATATATATATATTTACACACACACATATATATACATATACATATACATATATATATATATATGTTTTATTCTAATATCAAGTAATTATAACAAGTAATTGAATATTATATTATCTATTATTAAGTAATTAAATTAAAAGAAATTGATTAACAGAGTTAATAAAAAAATATATTACCTTATTTTGTATTGCTGAATAAAAATATTCATAATATAATACGATATTTGCTATTATTATTGATGAAAATAGCAATGTTTTCATGAGAAAGGGTTTAAAAATAATTATAAACATTTATTTTCTTAAAATCTTTTCTCTTCGGCACAGTAAGTGAAGTCGAAAATATGTCGGTGTTTTTTAGGGACCTAAAAATGCTACAAAGTATTACATCGCGTGTCAAGCGCCAATTGAATCGACTGTTATTGATTTTTGGCGAATGATCTGGGAGCAGCAGTGCAAGGTAATCATTATGCTGACCGATCTTGTCGAGAACGGGGTGGAAAAATGTATTGAATACATTCCATCTTCGGAAGTAATCGATTGTCACCGACTTTACGGTGATTTCCAAGTCACTCTGAAGAAACGAGAAACGAAAGAGAAATATGCAATCTCTACGCTACATTTGAAGGTAACGAACATCTGAATTGATATCCTTTTACTGCGACAACAAAAATTGTGCTTAGAAGTTATATAGTGTGTATTTTGATAATCCACAAGTTCATCAAAAAATTAATATTTTGCCATTACTATTTTAATTGATATTTTATGTAAAAAATAATATTTTGTTGTATAGATTTTAATATAGTTATATATAAAAAATATTTCTAAGCATTAAAAACTTCAATATTTGCAATAACATTGTAAAGTTTTATACATATATGTATATTATTCAGGTTTTGAGTAAAAGCAATTAATTGAATAGTCTTTGCAGAACCTAGAGAACAATACGTTCCGCGAGATATTCCACATTTGGTACCTATGGCCGGTGAGTGGTGTCCAATCTGATGGTGCAGGCCTAATAGCGATACTCCTCGAGGCAAGAGCACTTCAGCGAGGAGGTCCGGGACCTATTGTGGTTCACTGTAGTCCTGGCACAGGACGCACCGGCACGCTAATAGCCCTCGACCTAGGAATTAGACAATATGAAATTACGAGAACCGTGGACGTGCCGAGGGTCGTTTATACTATCAGAAGAGACCGTGCCGGCGCAGTTCAGACAAAAGAGCAATACGCTTTCATATACAAAGTAAATATTTAATTTCTTATAACTTAAGGATATACATATATTTTTCTATAACTTGAGAATATTTCCTGTAAAAGTAAAAAACTATATGTATAATTTATACAATAATTTTTTGGAAAAATATACAATTCACAAACTATTTTTTCAAAAAAGTTTGATTATTTTCATATATACGATTTATACGGAAAAAAACACTTTTTTCAAATCCGAAATATATAGATTCAAAGCATTTAGAAACTCATATACAGTTGCCAAAATATATTTTGAGCAATATCAAAGTTCCTATTCAAGAGCGATATCTCAATGAAGTGCAGCTTTTCAAAAACTTCTAAAGCAAGAGATCTTCCTTTATCTAAAATAGAACTTTTTTTTTTCAAGGCGCTAAACCTGTATGCGACGAAACTCGCCGGTGGAGTGTTGGAATCAACGTGAAATTGTGACGCGAGAACCTGCAGAAATGACCTTCATTTACGTAGGATGATTGATAAGTATCAGAAACGTACGATACATAGATAGCGACAGTAATATCACATTGCGCTATTGTCATTGATTTAAGTTTTATTCTCCAGAAAAACAAATGTCAAACGCTGGCTTATTATTGCACATTGTGTAACAGCTCGCTTTTTTTGACAATGCACCAGCTTACACTTCAACTGTTGCAATGTCCAAAATTTACGAGTTCAAGCTTCGAATTGTTTGATATTTGTATTTCTAAAAGATGAAACGACTTGTCAACGACTACAGCACAATGTGATACTAACTACTGTCGCTATGCTCTATGCATCGTAAGTTGACAAGGATAAGATATTGTCTCAATCAATAGAAAGAATATATACGCATAAAATCGAAAGACTTTTTGAAAAAAAAGTGCAGAAATAAAAATATGCATGAATTTTGATTATTGGCGATAGGGGAGATATAAAAATGCCAAAATATTCTAACGGCTAGAGATAAAATAGAAAATTTTCGAAGAGGAAAATACTGACGCGCAGCTACAGAATGAGAACGAAAAAATAAAATGGATGTGAAGAACTATATGTTACCTCTATCTAAAGTAGTATAGAATTAATTTGTGATATATGAACTTTAGAGACCATATACTTATAAGTTTGATAATATACATGATACAATCTGCTGATCCGTTGACGCAAGGTTAATAGGAATATCCAAAGAAGTTTTTATCGCCAATATAAATTAATGCAAAGCAATTACAAGTTCAAATTTGTATGTGAAATTTAAGCAATTAAACGTTGTGTCTTATATAACAACTCTGAATTTGTGAATAATTGTTTCTATATTATATTACTGTTTGTGTAATATAAAACAGTAACTCTTTTACAAATGTTTCAAACAACGACATGATTTTGGACATCCCTAAGATTACAATGAAATATGTTGATATTATTTGTTTAATGTAATGCCTACGGAATATCAAAGATATGAGACAGAGACAAAATAGAATTATTTACGTTGAGATTAACATTAATTTTTAAATTTTAATTTAATAATTCTACTTAAATGTTATTTGATAAAACATTTTGGGAATATTCTCGAGTGAATACTTTATTTAAAATAGTATTCTATACACAATTTGTTAACGACTATTTAATGCGTGTTTATTTATTTATGTAGTAATCCCTATATAACAAATGATAATAAATGATAACATTTGCATTTGTTTTATAATAGTATTTAGACAAGACAAACGCATTTCTAATTTGTTCTTCGAATAAATATTGTATTATTGTTATTGTTACTTGTTGTTTTCAATGTACAGAGTATATCTTTATTCGTGCATGTCGCTCTCTATAACTGTGTAAATATTATACATAGTGTCAACGATGATTTCGACAATTATGTTAATTGATCTACTTGAGAAGAGATTTTATTTATAAATCCGATAATTTAGACCGAAAAATACCAGTGCTTTCTTTTTGTTTCGATCTAATAATCGTATGGACTGGAAACGGATACCATCTACGAGTGCAATATCAACTATATTTATAAAAGTTAGGATATATAATCATACAATTTAGTTATTCTTTCTCTCTAAGAGAACACCTCTACCTGAATTATAATCCTTGTAACTTATTAAAATAAGATATAACGAACTTTATTTTCTAAGTGCCGATATATTAGTAATTTATGGTATAAATCTTATATTTTTTGTTTGACAAGTAGATAGTATTTTTGCTTTTGCCAATTCTTTGAATGAAGCTAAAATATTTTACCTTTGTTTTATAATATAAAATATTTTAACTTATACAAAAGTATATAGATAACTTTCGTATAAAAATACTTTATGTGTATATATAAATATTTTACAACTTTGCTATGTCATATTACATGTGATTTGATTAATGTATGTTCATATAGTATGATATGTTTAAATGTGATGTGATGTACGTATCATATATAATGTACATACGTATTTATGGTCAATTGTTATGTTCTCAAAAAACAAAAACCACAATGTCTTTTAATAACGAAGAAACATCACGGTTAAACTTTACTGTAAATGTTGTCAATGAACTCAAAGTTATAACATATATGTCTTTTATTATTATATTAATGACATTTTATCATTATATCAATGACAAATTATATGAATACTTCATAATCATATTTTTTTCACACTATTCATTATTATAAAAATAATCATCTATATCTGTCACAAAAATTTAGTTTATATAATGATCGTATGTCATCTGTATAATGTCATATAATTTATAACTTTTTAGTTAACGACTGATATCGAAGTAGAAAATAATAATGTAAAGCGATAAGATATATATTATAGATTAACGGATTTTCAATTTATATAGATAGGATTGCGAAAATTAACAAAATTATTAGAGTAACATGAAATTAAACTTTAGAGTTGAAGAATATAACAAATATATATCTACAAGTGATATTTATCTGATAGCCAATCTTCTCGAATATATATCGGACGTGATTATGTAATGCTAAGAAATAAATATAATACATAAAAATAAATATAGTACATAAAAATAAATATAGTACATAAAAATAAATATAGTACATAAATCTCAGATTATATGTACATAATATTTATCGGTACATGCCAAGCTAAGTCTTAAAATTTTACAAGCCCATCTTTAGATATTATAAATCGTAATCAATCAATAAGTTTTATTGTAAATATAAAACTTTCTTATATCTTATTTTATAACAAAATATCTGAATAATTATTATATAAATATATACTATATAAATATATATTATCATATCTTTATATCTTTATTTGATAACGAAGTTGTAGATGACGCAACTTGTGATTACGTCAACTTGTATTTACATGATGTACGACTTATTTACATCACAATTAAGAATTAAAAAGATTATATGAAAGAAATAACATGATCAGTAAGAGCCAAACATCGTACGTGTAAAATTATTTTTTGACGTGTAAATTAATATATATTAATTAATTCGAACTAAATTCAATTCAAAAATCTATATCTCTTAGACGTTTAGTTTGCATCTTATATAGAAACAATCTTCTTTTCCTTTCTAATGAAATTTCAAAAATCCATTGTGAGAACAATATTCTTGGTCAGAAGTCAAAATTTTGGATTTACTGCATTCTGTGCAGTCGTTTTATCAACATTCGGTCATCAAGACACTAAATGAATTTCTCGCAATATTCAAATATGATGCATCTACTGAATAGCGCAATCTTTCGTCTGCGTTAAAATGCTAACAAGAATATAAAGTGTACAAATTACACGACTCTTTTAATATTTAACTATGAGAGAAATAATATGAGAGAAATAATATATAAATTTAATTTGAATTACAATGTGTATTAATTTATGTGTCAAAAAATATTTTGCACGTAATATGCAGCGTTTGACTTTTGCTGTGTTATTTGTCACATAATTGACAATTAAAAGATGTACGATCTGTACAATTTTTATATTTATGGAAAGGATTATTGCGATATAAAACAGTAAATTTCGAGCAGTGCGTAAACTTGTTTACTAAAATTGCAACATAAAACATGTATATATAGATTTTTTTTTCTTGTGTTACTGCAATATAACTTGATTTTTATTCAGAATATTGATCTTTTCAAAGAGCAAGAATTAATAAAATATTCTATTACACACACATCGTATATCGGTCTAAAATATCATAACACATATTATATTAACAATAAATAAAAATCTACTCTTGGAATATTTGCTCCCAACAAATTTATTTATGTGTATAAAAAAAATTATAAAGTTATAATTTAACAATTATAAATTTTTATTTTGTTATAGTCAAAAGTAAAAAAAGTAACGATTAAAGTAAGTTTTTGTGGCGACAAATGTCAGAAAAGCTCATATTACATTTGAGCCATAAAAACTTACTTCGTGACATTTTACATTTAACTATAATAAAATAAATATGCAAGACAAAGAGACATATCAAACTGCTTAATAATTTTCTTCATATAATAACGCAGAGCGATGCGCGAATATTTACAAAAATCGTCTTTAATAATTATGTAAGTCGATTCATACGTATTAGGTTTCGTCTGCGCTGTCTCTAACAAATATTTTATTATTTACGCTTGAACTATGTATGTACGTATTGCTCTATCGATCGACTATAATTCCTTCTTCGCACTACTTTGGCCTCAATTGGTATAGTCCTTTGTGACGTGTCATGTCACAGAAGTTTTCTCGTCATATCTCTATTTCTGAAAAGATCTCAATAAAAAATCGCGAATAAAAATATGGCAAATGCATTCTTTGCGATACTTGTAACAAATCGATAGTGAAACTTTTAGTGTCAGTTGCGTAGTCAACAGCTAGTAAATATCGAAATTAATTAAAACATTTTGTATTTTGTATTTTTTTTTTGTATTTTTTTTAATTTTAAGAAATATGTATGCTATTTTTCAGAGAGAATGACATAAGCTAACCAAGAAACATCGAGAAAAAACAAAGGATTTGACTGCACGCATACTCTTGACATAGAAAACTATTATGTATTATAGCCATCATGTAGCCATGTAAGAGTCGCGCGTCAATCTTTATTCGACACTGTTTCGAGATTAACTGTTTACTACTTTTTTCACACAGTTATTCTAAACGTATAGCGTCATTATCCTTGGTATGAGCGAGATTTCATGATGCGAGGAAACGAGAATATCCCAAACCATGTGACATTCCAGATGGTCGACCAGATCAGCTGGATCCGACTGGCTTTAACTGGATCGTGGCTGTTGGATCTCGCAACGCCTGGGTTTGTTTCGCACTTATGTCGCGCACATTCGAGAAATAATTGTTTGCGAAGAAACAAGAGAAGACGTGCGCGGCGCAAATTTTTCTGTCGACGATAGAAAGAACTTGTGTTCGCGGAACATAGCATAATAATGTTTGCACAATAAAAAATCGATCAAAATGGAAAATCGATTACTTAAATTATCGATCGCGTGTCGATCGCAATTGCTACTTATCTTTTTTTAAGCTAGCTTCCTACAACCAAAGAATTGAAGATGTATTTTTAGTTTTTTTATTTACCACGTTTAAGTTTTTTTTTTAGAGAGTGCTCTTTCATAAAAATTAGGAAAATAACATAGACATAGAAAATAATAAAACTAAAATTTATATACATATATATATTAAGTGTGTAGTAAAATATAAAGACATGTGTATTTATGTTCGTATAAGAACGATTAATCTTTTGAGCAAAAAGAGACAGTGCATCAGTTTGACTAATGGCACCATAACGTTATCAATTGAGACATTGTGATACGAAAGTATACAAATACTCGTTGTCTTGATTGAAGACACCAATTATAGACAAAAGTTCGTGGAATCGCAATATCCACCCACGGTGGCGATCGAGAGCTAAGCAAGGGGCGGAATGGCACTTGGCCTCATTGAAAAGATTATCCCTTTTGTTATTTAATCGTAGGTGTGTCAATCGATGTTTTACAAGACATACGGGCTCGTGTATCCTCTTGGAGCAGAAATAAAGTACTTCGTGTACGAATTTTTCTCTCGATAGAATAATTTATATGAGTCAGCCATGTTTCAGCTCGAGGTCAACAACGATAAGCGACGGATGGATACAATTTTCGCTCAATCATACAGAATTCAAATGGATAACGTCTAGACAAATAACACATAGACGGATTGCATATAGAACTACAATATAATTCTTCATTGCGTTGCGTATCGTTACGTAAAAATGTTATCAGTGTTATACAATATCACAATCCGCGCAGATCTTGTAAATCTCATCTTCCTTAAATCTGACTTATTGTTAGTACCGGTTCTAGTTAGTTAGCAAATGACTTTGAAACAAGTCGATGTATGCGCTGCTAAAGAGAAGAGAAGGAATCTCGTACTTTATCTCGAGATTCCTAAGAGAATTTCTTGAACGAACTTGCTGTTCCAGGTAAACATCGATATCTGATAAGCAAACAAACGAACATACAAGTCCAGAGCAACGTCTATAGCAAAGTTTGGTATTTAAATTATATTAGCGGCAATAGCGGCATTTAAATTATATTATAATAATCCGTTATTATTATGATAAAGCAAATCGATATCAAAATGAAATTAAAGAAAAGTTATATTATATAGAGTATAATAAAAATCAGAGTCCAAAATTGCCTTACAGAGACATCTCAATATGCCTTTTTGATATGCCTTACAGAACTATATCAAATTGTAAGATATGCTTGAAACAGATATCTACACACACAAAAACATTTTATACAAACTTCTATTAGACTCGTAGAGTTATGGATGTCCAGCAGACGTCTAATGGACATAAGTTTGTGTGGATATATGCTTCCTGTTTCATAAAAAGAAGTAGTAAGTCGCTATTTTTAAGATAGACATGTGAATTTTTAACTCAATGAAAAACTTCCAGTTTTTAGCGACGTGCAGTCTGTTCTAATCCGTTTACGTAAGTCGAGAACATTATTCGTTAACTACTACGAGAGCGCAACTTGGCGAACAAGTCGTAAGTTGAGTGTTAATAAATACTATTATCCATTTGCGTACGCATTTTAAT
This sequence comes from Pseudomyrmex flavicornis, assembly GCA_014825475.1. Classification (NCBI taxonomy): domain Eukaryota; kingdom Metazoa; phylum Arthropoda; class Insecta; order Hymenoptera; family Formicidae; genus Pseudomyrmex; species Pseudomyrmex flavicornis. Next base: position 13,188 of record QVNW01000657.1, on the reverse strand, counting down.
TATCGAGTCAGTACTTCAAGAGACGCGTTACATTCAGAAAAATATCAAACTGTTTGGAAATAATGACATATGACGCGCTTGCATGACCGATAATCCCGAGAGACACGCTTCACCGAGAGCAAATGAAAAGTGTCATTTACAGTTCATTATACGCCACATAACCACGGTTTGTTATTGATTTATCGAGCCAGATGGGTAATTGCAAAGCAATAGTTGTCATTTAATCAAAATTAATTAATTGGATACAAATTAATTAATTTTGAATTTAATTTTATAATCGTTACTAATGTATGTGTGTGTGTGTACATTTTTTTATAAAATCCAATGTTTAAAAAATGTATGGTTGACATATATGTAATTTTACGCGTAATTGTTTATGAATATATCTAAGCTTTTAAATTTTACGAATTTTGTTTTACAAAATTACTTATATGAATAATGTTACAATTATTATGACACTGACAGATGATTTGATGCGTGTGTTTATTAATATTAATAAATGCAATGTAATGTACACATAGTTATACATATTATATATATTATCCATATTATATCTTACAATAATTTCATCAATTATTATTTATAGATTATTAATTTATTGTCCTAGTTAAAAAAATGATATGATTATAAGACGCTATATATAATAACAATATAATAACCCGAGTTTATCTCTACATAGCAAAATGTTAATATAAAAAATGTTTATCAAGCGAAAAAACACAATATGCAAAATATTCTTGTTTCTTTGACGTATATTTCGTTAACGTAGAAGATATCCCATTTTGGCTTTAAGTATGTAATTTGTATTATTTGGAAACATTTTATAGACACAAATATACTTATATCATCGGGGCGAATAAAGAACGTCACTATCTGGCAGGCCGCGAAGGAAGGAACTTATGTGAATTCTGCCTGCTTTATTTAGATTCCTCTCGAATACGCATAAAATAAGAGTTTATCTCGGCAACCATATGTAACCCGCAAAACGAGCATAAAGCTAAAGAGAGTTGTGAATGTTTCTTACTTCGTATTTCTTGTTCCAGTAATCGTGTTGTATAATTTACTTTTCTTTTTCAAATTGTTAACAAAAAAAGTCAGTGTGCAATATTTTTACAATATTACATGCAATCGATAAATATTTATATTTTCTGTATAAATATTTATATTCTCGAATAAATTCAAATGTATATGCGCGCAATATAAAATGTAACTCGTTAAAATAAAAATTAAAAAAATTTTTTTTGTTATCGAGAAAGTAACTTATTTGTTTGGCAACAATTATTTTTATCCATGTAATTAAGTTTTTATGATGAAAAACAATTTTCTGTTTTGAGTTTCTTCAATTTTGTGTTAACAATCTGGTTATATTATCATAACATACTTGTGTTATCTATACACACACATACATACTTAAAACTCAGTTTTCCTTATTTTGTTTGAAATAAAAATATTAAAAAGAATAATTTTAACTTTTTAGAATAAATATTGTAAAGTTTTTTTATGTATATTTTTTTATGTTGCAGCAGAATTTTTAGAAATACCTTTTATAGAAATAACTTTTATAGAAAATGTAAAATATAATTCTTTTGTGTGTGTGTGTGTGTGTGTGTGTGTATACACACACATGAGATATATAATATATATCACGTAAAATAATGCATCTCTCTTTATTCAGAATTGCCTTCTGTAATGGATTATCACTTTATTATCACAGGAAAATAATTCATAACACATACAAGGGTTAAATAAAAATTCTATGAAAACGACGTAATGTATTATGAGTTAATTGTTACACGTGTGATGTAACGCAAAGCAAATAAGCAGATATTCTTGGTACTTCATGTAACATATGTACGTGTATATGTGTGTGTGTGTGTGTACAATTGAACGTGTGACGATTTGGAACAGATAAGGTGAGAACTTATTAAGTCATCGACTTCCTGTTCAAGCTATTATATACAGAGAAGTATCTTTTAAACGATTTTGTTATGATACGCACAACGCGATTCTTTATATATTACTTATTACTAATTCGAAATAAATGATAATAAGCGCTTTAAAGTGATTAGATAGTTTTATTTGTAGTTTCAAATTTGAAAACTGTCAAATAGCTTCAAATATTCTATTAATTATATCTTTTTATCTAGTCTGACGAGTTAGCATTGCAATTTACTGACTTAATAATCAGTACGGTAATTATAAATTAGCGATTGATTTAGTTCCAGTTAAGGCGACGCAATTACGACAATAGGATATAATGTATGAGACACGATTGATAGATGAAGATAACACTCAATTATACTTTCTTGAAAAACGTAAGAAGTTAATTATAACCATTCTTACTTTAAACAAAATAGCAAAAAATATCATGAGATAACAAACACAACTAAGAATTGTCAGTAATTATTATTTATTTAATAAAGCACCAGATTTGAGATAATTATAACAAACGACGTAACATATTTGTTTTTCTTTATTGGTTGTTTAATTAAAACGCAATATGTGATATTAGACATTATTTATTAGACATTCCTTCACATAAATCGTGACTGTTACGTGACAAAACAAAGTAATCATGGCAAAAAATCTTTGATCCCGATACACACATAAACAGACTATGATTTCGCAACTGAGTTGTTACTTGGATTTTCTCGCGTCCAATGCGAGCTATAATTGGTCTTCCCGGTAATAACGTGCCCACCGAAAGCACTTGTTACAAGTTCTCACGCAGCTTTGACAGCAGCTTCATGCGTGGTTCTTCCCCCGTGATAATGATCGTCGACAAATCTTATGAAAGTGTGTATGTGTGTCTAAAGGAAAGTGTGTATATGTGTCTTTTTTAAGATTTATTACAAGTAAACGCGTAGTATAAGATTGTTTTTTGCATAAAACTTACTTATCCATTAAATATACAACACATTCAAAACAAAATTTTAGATTGTGATTCTTAATAATAAAACTCAAAACAACACAATCCCAGTTTTGAATTCTTCAGTATTTTACGATAAAAATAAGAAACGTTGCATTTTTTTAATTGTTATTAAAATCCTTTAAAATAAAATTTGCGTGCTATTGTTAGCCGACAACAATGTTAACAACTCCTATTAATTTTAATTAAAGAGTATAATTTGAGTATGATTTTTTAAATCTGAAAGTTATATATTTTTATTTATTGAAGTTTTTATAGTTTTTACAAAGTAGAAATGTTCAATATTTACAACTTTGAGACTTGAATTAGTTATCAATGAAGAAATGTGTCCCGGAAACTTTTTTCCGGGAAAGTTTACAGCAAAATTTTGGCAAGAATAATTTTGGCAAATCATTGATGAATCACTAAGGAATTTTTCGGCGTATTTCAAATTCCGAAATGTTTTTCATATATAGCGCTCATAAAGTATAATTAAAAAAAAGACATTTATGCAAATAAGAAAGAGACAATTGGTTTCAGAAAATATTGCGAGATTTTTGATTTACAAAATTTTATCAAGAAATGATGGACATTCCATTAATCATCGTAATATCTTTTTGCCGAACATAAACTGGATTCTACGTCGTCATACATTTCTATCGATTTCAAGGAGTATTTGATTTTTATAGATTTTTATTTTTGAGGAATAGGCAATGAATCATCCCGATATACTCCTAAAGTGATATATAACTTCTCATTCGTGACTAAATATTTTTATCATGCCAGCTGTGGAATTTCGATTATTGGCAATCTGACAAATTCTCATTCTGTTCCGATATATTGCAATCCCTTGCTCATTTTCGAAGCATACTTACTCGATAATATGCGCTAGTTCTTCAAAATCTACTAACAGGGATTTTCCAAGTAGATACAACAGATTTTGAAAAGACTCTGATGTCATTCCTAATTTAAATTCTAGCACAGTAAATATAAGTAGATATAGTTTTTATAAGCATTAAAAGTTACATATATGTGTATATATGTGTGTTTTTTTAAATTAAAATATATTAAACTAAATGTACTAAAAACAATACTGTGTTAAGTTTTTTTATAAAAAGTGACATCAGATGTAAGTAGGATTTTTAGCAGAAAAAGAGTTGGCTATTACACACATACATATACACCCACGTAAAACAATTGTAATTTTAGCTGGTAACGTACTTGTTCGGCATCAGTTTAATCCAGTAAAGCATTTGAATACGCATCATGGTATCTGGCAGCAAGATGATGCATATGTATAACACATGTATAACACACACGATAACAATATACTGTCGAAGTAAATTTCAAAATTGTGTTGATGTAATTATATCCGTATCTTGTTTAAAAATGGATTGTTAAAACTTAGCTATACTTCTTTCCAGTTCAAACTTATGTCAAATCGATGCGCTTCAAATACAAAAAACTGATTGACGATAAATTAAATAAATAGAAATGCATTATTTTCATCTCCGTTTAAATAAGATATGAGAAAAAGGATCATATAATTCTCTTTTTCACAAAACTCGCATTTCCTCAGAAACAGAGAATGTCGACAAATGCTTGCGCTTATTGGATAAAAATTTCTGTCAATTTTGTCGCTACATATGTAACATAGCATGACAGATCTAATCTTCTGGAAGAAGATCCAGCTCTCTTCGGTGAACATGTCTTCCTCGTATTTATCAAAGAAATAAAACTTTAAATCGAATTATTATCGACAGATAACAATAATATATCCGGATTTTTCTAAAATATTTTACCTAACATTATTTCTTTTTTTCTATGAAATTGTTATCTTGTTACGTATTAATTAATCTTGTTATCTATTTTTGCGAATAATTATATATACATATACATATGTATATAGTAAAGTACAACTTATCACAAAAATAAATGTATATAATACTTATATACATTTATTTTTGTGATAATTTTGGAAACAATGAGTTACACACACATACATTTACTAGAGTGACTTAAAGAATGTTTGACTTTCAAATTAAAATGGTTTTTTTGATAAGAAACATTTGAACAAAATGTCGTTGCGTTTGATTTTATGTACAAAAGTTTTTTTAAATTGTCATTTCTCATTTTTCTCTCTTATATCATACAATGTTATTTTACTGTATTAATGTAAGTATTATAATGTATATTATATTAATGTAAAGTATAATTTTGTTTAACAAAATTTTACGCATATCTATAGCATTATATAAAACAAGGCATTTTAAACATTATTCACAAGCTTGTCAAGACTGGCTGTGTAACCGTTAAGCAGTCAGCGAGTCCATTCTATACCGATAGTCATCATTGTATGACAGATTTATGTCATGCTTGTGGAACATCTTTTTCCGACAAGATATCTTATTTGTAATCAATCTGTTTTCTTACTTTAAAAAAATGTAAAAAATATTACGAAATATTTGTTATTAAATCTAAAAAGCTTTACAAACATTATTAATAATAACAGCATTAATATAATTATACATTTGTAACTTAAATTCTACAATATCTCTTATATGTAATTTGTATTTATCCAATTTTATATTTTTTCTTCAAATAATGTTATGTTATTTATAAAAAATCTATAGCTTTCTATTTAATCTAATCATTTAAAATAATAATAATAATATATATATATGCAAGTTAAATAACATTTTCTATAAATAATTATTTAAATTTATATATTGTTTGTGTCATTATCTAGCAATTAAAAATAGATATCTGAACTTAATCCGCTTTTACTAACGTAATGCAAGCGTCACGTTTACATAGCTTTTTTGTTCTCGAAATAAAAGATGTGTGTATACATTGTCTTTGAAAGAAGAGAAAAACCGATAAAAAAAAACAAGTACATTAATTGTGGTAATAGAAAAAGAACAAACCTATTGTTTGTTCTTTTCGAATTCTATTTTTCTCACTCAATATGCGTCGTAAATTTTACAGCAATATGTACTTACTTGATGACAAATACTAAGCACGTAAATATCGCGCAATGTGTTAAATATTTACAATATAATGTGTAAGATTATATGCATTGGTGATCATTGATCAGTCAAGCACTTATCTGCTTAACTGATTAAACACTTATTAATCAGAATAATTGAAGCTAATCGTAGATACTACTACGTAATAATCGATAAATTCTTATCTTTTTTTTAGTGATATCGTATGTTTATATAATCGTAATAATAATAATCCACATCAAAGTAATGTCTTCTTGCAAGCGAACATGTATTTTTATTATTCAAAAATTATTTAAATTTTTTTTTATGTATTGAATACAAGTTTAAAGATCTACTTCTGCTCCCGCACAAAAGTATATTTCTAAAATATATTTCTCCATTACAAATTAAAGTATAATTAACATAAACCACATATATTTTGTAGAAATGTTATGATAAAATATATTGTTATAATCGAAAGTACCGGTGTGTTGTATTAACATGTAAAGATGTTTTTCGAGTTTGAACCGCAGTAATGTCATTCTTATACCGAACTCACGCACAATATAGGTATAAAAATGACATTATTGCGGTTCAAATCCGAAAAACATCTTTGCAGATAGTTAAGATATTTATTTTAATTGACAGATTACAAAAAGAGAGAGAGAAAGAAACAGAAAGAAACAGGAAATCTAGATATTTTTTCACTTGCAATGACATATATTTTCTCTTTTACATCTCGTGAATGCGGTTCGCAAAAATGATTTAGTAACACACTGACAGTAAAAGATTCGAGCGTGCGGAAAGACCGTTGCATCATCTCGGTAGAGATTAATAGCAACAATAGCAAACAACAACTCGACAAAAGAGCTGGCCGGATAATCTCCCCGCGGATCTACTTCCTCTAGCGACATAAATGTCGAAGTGACAGAGTTTTACCGGATACTGATATCTCCGCAAAGGGGTCTTTACTGGTGTAGGAGGTGTATATATCTCTCGCCAACGTTATAAGTCAACGTCATCGGTCGCACATTGACGAGTTTCACACCGTCTATATAATGTCGAAACCACTGAAAAAGGTGGTAGTCGCTCGCGGAATTCGATCGCATGATCATCTTTGCGCGATTCGCACAACTGCGATAATGACAACTGAATAGAAACTCAAAGAGAATTTTACTGTAAAATTTTTAACTCGTATTTTCTGAAATCCAACTGAATTTGAACGGATTTCTGAATATGAGAGAGCGACTAATTGAAGTGTGATATATTAATACTTATATGATAATGCTTATAGAGTTTTATTTCAAGTGACTCTAATGTGAATCTAAAGTGATGCACGTGTCAAGGTGAGTTTTAAATTTAATTTTTGAGACAGTTATCAAGTTCTTGTCAATATGTCTTATCAATGCTCTTGTCTTGTTCTTTTTTAATTTTATGCGTTTCCAGTAGTTTTACCTTTGCTCGAACAAACTTTTTTTTTGTTGTAAAAAGTTTTATCTGCGCTTTCTTTATGCACGCGTGCATAGCTCGGTGCATAAATATATACTCACACATACGTATACAAAGTGTGCTTCTCTGCATCACTCCGAGGTATTTAGAGAGGCGTCAAAGAATTTCAAAGCGCGAATGAACCACCGCGGTTATCTCGCATCTTCTCATTTCTCGTCTTGCTTCGCATATCTATCCGTGGTATTCTGCGAAGCGCGATGAAAATCACTCGTTTCTCTTGAAAGCCACATGTCTTTGGTTTTTTCTTCTCTCTCTCTTTTTTTAAATACATGTTCTCGACCGGGCTTATTCTGCAGCTTCTTCAACGATGCTATGTATGCAATCACATTTCTTGATATTAAAAAATATCTCGTTTTTATTTAGAAACAAAATTATATATAAAATCAAACTTTTTAGACAAAATAAATTTTATTGATAATACTAAATACTAAAATACTAAATGACGTGTTACAATTACGGTAATAAACATGATAAGATACACTATTTATTTCCACCCTCTTTCGTGTGAGTATCACGGGCGGACCTTCGCGCTCGTAATCAGCAACACGCGTGTCATGCGCGAATGTGCGGGTGAAGGAAAGAGAAATTCGACGCATGCTTCTTTCCTTGATGTTCACACTCAGGGAGTTTCGATCCACGGGGTTCAAGTTTTTCTCGATACTCAGTGCTTCGCGTAACGTTTCAGCAACGTCGCGCACGTCGCGAGTGATTGTTGAAAATTTCATCTTTACTTTTTCAACCGGACTTTGCGTTGTGAGTCTTGATCTAGTCTATTATATTGTGATTTCGAACTTGTCATCAATTTGTATTTCCATACTTATCGTACTATTTCATCGGTGGCATTTTATGAACTACGATCAACAAGTAGATCAAGTTTAGTGAATTTTTACTGTCGATTGTTTACATTGTTTTTGTCTAATGTTATGTCGAGATATTTATGCAAATTATTTACTTCAAATTTTTTTCTTTTGAAGACGTTTAATTGACAGTGTTTGAATTTGTTCATTTTTGCAAGGACTTATGTATTATACACGTTTTTAAAAATGAATAAAATAATTCAAAATCATTTCGAAAAGATAATGAAAGATCAAAATAGAAGAGTAATATCTAAAGTTTGTTTAAATCTATTTCTATATTTTTATATACTACGCACATATTTCTTTTTCAGACAGTTTTTTTAGCTTAATATTTGTACTAGATTTTAAATTAAAATGATCATATTTACACATATACATTTATAGTTATAACACGGTGAAAACATAAACGACAATTGTGTCTTAAATTATTTAAATTTAATAACAATCTTTCTAAGCTTTATCCATTGAATATAATGAATGGAATCCATAGAATGATTATGACTTGATGTTACACACACATCAATGATCTTTATATATATATAAAGATATATACATATATATATATATATATATATATATAATATGCAAATATATAACACAAAGATAATTAAAGTGATTACATATACATAGTACATGTTATTTATTAAATTTATTATGTAAAATCACAGTAGATTTTTTAAACATAATATACGTGATACATTTTTACGTAATACATAAATTTCATAAGTACAAATTCAAATGCACTACTTTAATAAATAATGATATAATAGTTTTATATATAGTTTTTTTTAACATATTTTTCTTTAATCGGTAAGTTACAACCAATATTTTTAAATTTTTTTAAAAAATGTGAAATTATTGTTTTAACATGTATTAAGCATATAATGTATAGAGAGATAGGGAGAAAGAGAGAGAGAGAGAGAGAGAGAGAATTAAAAATGCATTATTTTTTTTTGTCTTACTCTAAAAGAAATAAAATCTTCTGCGTTAAAAAAAAGTTACGTTCTCAGACACTTTATTATCAAAAAACATGTCAAACGCAACAATATACATATAATACATTGCGGTCAAAAATACGTTATCGTTTATCTTCTTTTAAATTGATCCAATCATGTGGATCTAATAATTTGAAGAAAGTATGCAGAAGTGACATTATTTTGATCGATTATCTGCTTGTCTGTCGCAAAAACGAGATAAATCGATGGTCATCTTATTTTGAGCCGAGTTAGTAAGAAGAACGACCGACACATTCGATAACGAAAGACATTCATGTGCCACCCCGATGTCGTTTGTCGAGAAGGGTTGACAGGGAGAGAATAGCTGTCGAAAACGTTGATAGTCGAAGGCCACAACAACGCCAAAAACCGTTTTGCGAATTTATTTGTCTTGGCATCGCGCGCGTGCATTTGCAAATCGAGCGACGATAAATTGACGCAAATGAATCGTGCATCGCCATCGGCTGCTTAACTCAATATTACAATGCATGTTTTTCATTTCGTTGACCCGTAATTATCGTTGTCATTTTACATGTGCCGGTACATCAAAAACTTTTGCAAGAGAGTTTGCACGAAATGGAAAATACGTATCAATTGAGAGATTTTTTCCTAGTTTAGATATTGTATTAAATATCCCAAGAGCATTCTTGAAATAATTTGGCCAGTAATCTCTAAAAATGGTTTTCTTTTTACGTTACTTTCTATTATGCCATATAGACAAGACGCGCGCGCGTCTCTGTGTGTGTGTGTGTGTGTGTGTGTGGGTGTGTGGGTGTGTGTGTGTGTGTGTAACATCAGCAAACATTGAAAGGTGCGTCTTGGATATATAGATCCCTTCAGAGAAACCTTCTTCTTTTATTAAATTACTCAGACACAAGATAATAGTCGCAAAAAGTATTGGCCACGTGCATCAAGAGGAACACATAATTTACTCACGTAATTATCATAAAACTATAATTAAGTTATAGAAAAGTTAGAAAAGATATCGCGCTTAAATTGAAATATTACACATAATTCTCTAAACTTGCTGTAAAACATTTCTACAAAATATTCAACTTCATAGAAGTTTTGGAACTCGATCAAATAATTTTTCAAAAATTTGCGTGTTGCAAGTCATAGTTTATCTATGAGTATCTAAATAAAAAAAACCTAATAAGACAAATTTTTATTATAAAATAAATATTATGTTTGAAAGAAAATTGTGAATATACATGAATCTTGCTACATAATAATGAAAAATAATTAGGTTATTCTCATTCCATTTCGCTATTTGAGACACATGAATGTTTCTTAATGAACATCTTGTATGTGAAAAACAAGATTAGTCTTGAGTTTTGAGAGAAATAGAGATCTTGCTGTGATAATAACGAATATCTCGAGATGAGATTAGCTGCTGAGTAAATAAATAATATGAAGCAAATTTCTGACTTGATAAGAACATTTTGAAAGACATGCATACACACACACACATAACATATATTAATATATATACATACACAATAATATATATTTTACTTTATGTGTTTATCGACTGACAAACTTAAGTGACATTACATAGAAAATAGAAGAATTTGAGAATTATTAACTAATAGTATCATTAATTAAACTTGTAATAAACATAGTTACATAGGTATCCGATCCTTCTAATTTAGCTACGGATGTCTTCAGTATTTTCTGCGAAAAACGTCAATGTGTTGACTTAATTTCCCTTCCAGTTATAACTCAATAAGAAACTCTTAGATCGATGTTGAAACACGTGTCGTATTTTCTAAAATGCAAAGTTAAACTTTTCCAATGTTTTAGATATGTTATATATTTAAATATTATCACTATAAAATTATTATTACTATAAAATTTTTATTACTATAAAATCTCTAAAACATAAATAATACTATACTAGAATATGAACTTTTTTTACATATTTACTTTGTGTTTCTCTATTTTGCAAACGTTGTTACATCAGTTTAATGTTCTGTCACTTCACAACTGTTATCATCTTAACTACTTTTATTGTTGTGTGTGTGTGTGTGTGTGTGTGTTACTTAGTACTTAACTGTTTAAGCAAATGGACAACAACGACTTGCATAATTCGTAAGGACAACTCGAAACTGAACAAAATATTGCTTATAAAATTATATATTTTAGATATAGCGAGATGGAGAGTCGCTTTCAGAAAGAGAACAAAGCATCAGAAGACGAAGTAATTGGACAGTTTCAGCAAAATAATAAGAGAAACACGATGACGCTAAACGTGAGCGGTCTATGGGACGTAGGTCCGAGATTGGATCATTACAGGTATATTTCTAAATACAAAATGCTTTCTTTCTCTCGGTTTTCTAATGTGTTTGAATGTCCTACGACTTTAATATAAGATATATCGTATTTCACTTATTAGTTTTAAATTTATTTTGATATATATACACGTAAATATGTTTTTCTTTCTCACTCTATTCAATATATTGTGTATGGTCATTTAAATCATAATATTGAGAAACTATTAGCGTCCTTTGCACACAGTTGTTCCGAATATTAAAAAATCATTAATATGATTTTTATCCAGAAAAGATTTAGTTTGATAAATTTGTTTGATCTAATTTTACGATATTATTTGTCATAGTAATTTCTTTCACAGATTAAGTCGTCGAGCGAAAAGACCGTCTCTAAGCACTTTGCACGAGGGAAATCTCATAAAGGTAAGAAATTTCATTCACTTTAAATTATTTATTCTATTTTACTTGCATTTTTTTTGTTATAATATTTGTTTGGTACACATTTGCAATAATAATTTTGATAGTCGATATTTTGTTTTATATATATAAATATATATATATATATGAATGTATCAAACATATGCTTTTATCAATATAAATGTTAATAGAAATAGCAACAGTTGAATCACCATTTCATCACTTGATAAATAAATAATGCATTTTTTATAGATAATTTTAATTATTATTTTTATTTTACTAGATACAGAGATATGTTATAAAAACTTTCATTATATAAAATAGGCTACAACGACACAAAGCTTATCGATTGAGTGCACTTGAATATTCATCGATTTTGATTGGCTCGAAGGACGTATTCAGAAATTTGCTTCACGCGTTTAGCACGAGTATTTTTACTGATAATTATTTATATTAATATGCAATATTATATATAAACTACACTTTTGTAAAAACATACACATTAAAAGACATTTACATCTTACCGTTTATCATCAAATTTTCATCAAATTTTCAAATATTTTATTTAATTTACGCGTTAAAACTTACAGAAGTGTTGAAAGTTTGAATAAAATTGTTATGTATGGCATAAGTAATAATCTGTAAGAAAATATACAAGCAGAGAATGCAACTATTTTCTGAAACTTTCTTGAGTATTAAAAGAGCACTACGATAGAATTCCTTTACTCTATTTCAAAAAAAGCGATCGAAGTTGCAGAGATAACAAGAGGAAACTAGCTTATTACGTTTACACAGCAGTAAACAATTGTCTGGCGAGACTAGGAGAACTCATAGAATTGATGAATTGAGTTCTTGTATACATAATTAAGAAAATCTTTTAATGTGTTTTAATTGTGCACTTTACTTTTGAAATATAAAATTAAATGTTAAGTTAAATGGTTTTTGTTAAATTAATCAACAATATGTGATTTTTGAACAAACATTTACTCGTCATACTTTATTGCTATTGAAAGTCTCTTGAAAATATTGTTGATAACGTTTGCATTACGTTCGCATTCTGCGTAAAAATAAAAAATCTGCAAAATATAAAGAAAATACTTACCAACTAGCAAAGATTAATTCGGTCATGTAAGCCAAATCGGCTACATATTTATGCAAAATATATTTTTTTATTTTATTTGAAACATGTAAATTAATATACATAATTTGCATTAACTTCAATTAGAAAATTCATTTAGGATGTTT
>QVNW01000656.1:0-22941 GCA_014825475.1 Pseudomyrmex flavicornis | reverse complement strand
TATATATATATATATATATATATATATATATATATATATATATATATATATATATTTCTCTACTTGATTCTGTTCCTTAAATATAAAGACTTTAACATTAATACTCAAATTGTTGTATCTTATATTACAGGATTACGTTATTTGCTCATGTCAACTAATAATACGAGTTACCGAGTTCTAGAAAATGTAAAAACGTCGAAATTATATTTTTCACTTTTCTTAACAGTCTCCGCACACACACACACACACGCGCGCGCGCGTTCCAAAATATAGGTTTGAAATCCAATTTTAACCAAAATTGGATTTTGAGTAATTTTCATTCTCGCGACTTCTAAACTCTCGGTTGACGCGCTTCGAACTTCTGCACAACTTTGTATCTTTTTTTGTTTTTTATTTGATATGTCCTATCTACGCGCGGTTTAATCTCTCACATATCATCCATTATTATTTTTCGCAACAATGCCGATCTATAACTCCATAACGCTCTCTCCAGTTCTATCTCAAGGGGTCACTCAGATCCCCCAGGTAGTCCGACATTCCTTCCGTTTCCGGGAGAAACGACCACGGCGCAACAAACAACTCATGGGTTATTTGTCTTCGTTCAGTATCAAGGAAAACGGGTCAGAAGAAAGATAGAGAGGAAGGCAATAGTAGGGGGGAGAAAGAGAGAGACAGACGGACAGAGAGAAACACAGAGATGAGATAGGGGTGAGAGGGTTATGAAGAGAATTCGCGAACGCAGCCGCAGCTGCGTCGCACTTTCGAAAAAGCTTTTGCCGGGGATTTCGTTTAGTCTCGCGAAGCGACGTGGAATTTCGCCCTCGTCCCGAGGGAATTTTTCATTTAGCCCGCATTATTTATACGCACGCTTTGGCTACCTCCCAGAATTCTCCGTTGAAATGTTTCATGCGGAAATTAGCGTGCCGCGTCTGCATCTTTTGGAAAATGAAACTGCTTGTCCCTGAGAATTTTGCTGGATGCTGCACTTATGAAACCGTTCCTGAGTTTCTGAAAATAGCTATATTTTATTTATATTTCTGTTGTATTTATCTTTTTCGAATTAGAAATATTCAAAACTTTGTATCAATCTTTCAAAAATATATGTTCTTCTTTATATTTAATTTCGATTTTCTATGCACAACGAATAAACTTATTTACATATTTTTTTTATTTATCATGAGAATCGAACCTGCTGTAGTTTTGCGCGCGTGTTTAGAGTGAATTTAGTGGCAAAACATAGTTCGGGATTTCGATAAATCGCCGGAAGGCAGCTACATGGCGGCGCATTTGTATACACACATTCTCCGGCAACGTATCGTCGTCGATCTATCGACGATCGATCGATCGGATTGTTGAAGTGCTTAGCGTTCGATCGTGTGGCCTCTCGGGTCCTCTTTGCCGGCATCAGCTGCGAAACGCTCGCCTTTCTGGCTAGTCAATTTCGCAGCATTGTGCGAGAAATATGGCGAAAATGGAGTTTTTCCGTTGCGTGGCTCCGCGAGATACATACACAAGTTCCTCCCTTTTCTCCCCGTCTCTCTCTCTCTCTCGTAAGAAAGCGCCACATCGTGAATAGCTTTCCGATACTCGCACACGCCGGGTGACTGTCATCTTGTTGCAGCGCGACGTCGCCTTTCAAGATACATACCACGATACATACCTATTCTAGCGCGTCCATAGCTGCCAGAGGACCGCTTACGGTTGCATAAATATCGGGATTGCAGAAACGAAATTAACACCGAGTATATAACGGCAAATAAATAAAAGTAAAACTCTCTTCTAACATTTTGTAATCGTTATTGCATGTTGTAAATACATCTTGTATATCCGTGTACTTTTATTATGTTACAATGTCGAATCTCTCGTGAAATCGTTTTAAAACACAGTTAACAGAACACTACTATTGAATTAACGTAGTTTTCAGCGCGCAACGAGATTACATCCTGAAATTTAGCATGCAAGAACCTCAACCATATCCACCGTTGCGCGCGCGAATTGACTAGCAAACGTGTCGTTAACCGCCGACACCGCATAGAATACCGGTTATCCGTTGCTCGTCCTTTGAATACAGTTAGCCTGAGAGTCCGCTGCAGAACGACAGTCCTGCGCCAGGACTCCGACTTATGCCGGGAGTCTCACGTTTATGTGTCCGAGAAGTTGCCAAGTGATATCTACCGACCGGAGACTATTTGAGTTTGCCAAGTAGTAATAATTGTTCTCAACGCTGTCCGGCATTCCGCTATTGCTAAAATAGTCGGCTATCGCATGGAGAAGGGTTCCCTTTTCAAGGAAAGGTCCTTCGGTGTAATCGAATTCCATAGTCTCGTCATTCTTTTCGTGAACTCGCGCTCTGGAATCTGCGCGACACAACTACGCGTGTAGTGACGCAATTGTAAAACAATGGTGTGATAGCATTGAGGATTTGTAATTAGACGCAATTGGTTTACTAATTTATTTTTATCATTTTTAAGATGGTTCAATGAGAGAGAGAAACAGTGTTAGTTTTATGAAAGAATTTCAAATAGAGAATTACGTGTACGATATGTAAGTACATGTACGATATGTACATACATGTAATTAAAAACTTTTATTTGAGTGAAAAACATTTTAATAGGATTTCTCTGTAGTTTTGTCTCTTCTCTCTTTCTTCAGTGTATAATTAAATGTTGAGGCGCGCTCTTTAGCTTAATCCTGGTATATTGCAATATACATGAAGAAGAACAAAAAGGAGACACAAAAGAAATGAAAGAAGAAAGTAAGAACGTAAGAATGAAATATAAAGATACGACAGCAAGATAAAAAAAAGGAAAAAGGGAGGGGAAACAGTGACACAGAAGGATTCGAGCGAGTAAATAACAAGAATTGATAATGTAAAGTTACGTTTGCGATTAATTAATTAATATAAATTACGGGTTCGGGATAGGAATAAAGTGACTGAAGTAAAGTGGAACATAACTGACTCTAGAAGTACAACGAGGAAATTGAAAGAAAGTAAAAAAGTTTGTGTCTGTAAGGTGAGAGATGCATAAACAAGCTCTGCAAAATGGACTTTGCTTTCAACTCTTGTGTAACTGGACGCGCTTTACTAGATTAGTATTAAAATACATAAAGCAAAGAGAGTTGTGTAAGAAACGTGCGTTACAAAAATATTCTTATCATATTTATGATATTTACAATGTTTTCTTTAATACTGTTGTCTTTTGTATTTAAATATTTTCTTCTTTCAAGATTTATGTGCTCGTAACGTGTTATATAGATAATTTATCTTTGTGTCTTTCTTGTCTCTTATTACTGTGTAATTCTGTTCTTTGATTTTCACTCGTGAGATAATTCAGCAATTCCCTTTTCCAAAATTAATTAGCCGGTTATTAACAAAGAGCAATAATGAGTTATTCAAATTCTATATACAATATTCTCGGCCGATTTGGTAATTTATTAATAGTGTGATTTAGTAATTTAGTTGAGTGTCACGTGATTATCATAATCTCATGTTAATAATAAACTTTGTAAATTCATCTCTTGCACTCCATGAATAATGGTGTGACCAAGTTTAATATACTGCCATCATTCATGGCAGTGGTATGACAATGTTACATCGCTCATTCTCTCAATAATCTTGCTGACATACGAATATCGTCGTTTTAACTTAATAATTGTATTATCGCGCAAACGCATTTAGATGTTGCAATTAAACCAATATTTCATCGATAAAATATTTACAATAGACAAATAATTCGAATTCTTCAATACTTATATATTTTCAATAATCAATTTTCCTATCTCTTATGTTTCAGGACGCAGCAAACGGTGATTGAAAAATGACGAGAGAACGCTCCCAAATTTAATTTTTGATGAAAAAAAAGAATTGCAATCAAAAACAACAGAAAGAAAATGCAATGAGGAGTTTTTTTTATAAATTAGAATGTGCACAAATCGCGCATTTGAGATGCATGACAAGAGTCATCATAGTAATACCGATTAATTATCCCAACAATTAATTCAAAAAAGCGTTTAATTATCAATTGTTTTGACAACAAACGGAGATATAAAGCAAGATGCCAAAAGACGTTTTGAACTGAAGTCGCGTCGCTATTGTCCCAGTAATTCGAGAACTCACAGAAAGACGAAGAGACTAATTAAAGTCATAATTGACATGAATGGTGAGTCTTAATTATCGCAGATATTGAAGACAGCACACATTGAAGAATAAATAACTTATATGTTAATGAAAAATACAATTGTTGTTTTTTTAAAGAACACATGAAGAATTTGATATAAAATATTGATAGAGAAGAAGATACTTTAACATTTATTTTCAAATTACGCAGATTCGAGAAGAAAAAGATCCGTTTAAGTTCTAATTTTATCTAAAAATTCGGATTTCTTTTCTATCTCGACTTTTCCGGAGAAGATTTTCGCCTTCTCTTCGATTCTCTTCGAAATCGAAAAGATGAATTCGTGGCAAAGAGGCTGCATCATTGATAAGGAAGAGAAATTATCGGGGCGAGTGACGGAACCGAAACAGCTTATCTCCTTTTTCTCCGTCACGTGGATCACAGGGAAAACGTGGCGCCGTTACACAACGTTAAATTTCCCTCTCCTCGCCGGGGCCGATAAGTACTGATTTCCATAATGGCTCCACGTACGAGTGCACTCACTTATCCCTCCTTTCCTTACCTCTGCCCTCTTCCAGCGCTTCACTCGACCCCTTCTATAACCCTCTCTTCTCGCAAAGCGCCAGTTCGTCCTTTCTCTATCCGCACTTGTGGAAGCCTCGGGGCCTCTCCCGGTAACTTTATATCCCCCACCGTAATGCGAATTCAAGACTCGATAATCGCACTGGGACGTGATTAATTTTTTGATTAACGCTCTTTATGTACGCCAACACCGCGACGACTTTTATGGCAGAGTGCCTCGAGAATTGCAGCAGCGCGACGGAGAATGTCGAATTATTTAAAGTTTCCAACATCCCGCATTCTTTCACAGCTGATGTTGAAGAATTTTGCTACGCGTTTTTTTCTTTTTTAAACTCATGCTGTTCTGCAAAAATATTCTTTCGTTTTTTATATTCTCTCGTTTAAAACATTTTACACTATATAATAACACTATAATAACACAACATTGCGACAGAAACTCTTATCTCTGTTTATCGAATCTTGTAATTGAATTTTGTATTTTAAATATAGTTTTTACTACGCTGTGTTATTGCAGCGGGAAGATACGATACGTGTGCGCAATACCACATGAAAGCATAAATACTTATCTAAAGATGTGGAGATATCGAGGTACGAGTTCGCAGTGGTAGTACGTTAATTACTTCACATTTCAAGATATTAGATTTCATTCAAGATATTAGATATTATGTAAAATACGGCAACGGGAGAGCGTTCCCGCGTGCGCTTATCAAACTCTCCAACTTTCCTCTTCTCGTGCTTATCCATCGCCTTCAGCTCTTGTCACTAGTTCCCTTCGGCCATTTTATTTTATCTTCTATCGAGAAGTCACAGATGAAACTAACCGCGCGCGAGATTAGAATTCTCCGTTAATAATCGAACGATTAAAGGGTGTTATAATCGTACGTTCTCACGTAAATCCTCAATTTATCGATTAACCGCCGTACAACATAAACACACCGCATACACGTACATTCTGTTATTTGTGATTCTTTTTATTGAATGTCATTGCCATTTTTCTCAATAGAATACCAGAACCGCAGCGCCTATTAATTAAATATTAATATGAATAATTGAATGGCATGTTGAATAAATACAAGCCCAAAAAGAGCGGCGCAGCAGCGGCAACCATTATATCCTGAAAGTTAAAACTAACAAACAAAAACACAAAATTAATTGATGCGATCAAGCGAGCAATCGCGTGAGTGAAATAAAGTTTCACTTCGTTTATTACAACTCACGTTCATTGCAATAATCTCGAGTCGGGAATTAATTAACATTTTTGCCGTGAAATGTACAATTATTAGTGTGAGCCGCTTTGTCTTCTTACGTCATTGCATTTTGAATTACTGTATGTATTTATTTATAACTTCGTACGTTGCAAAATGTCATTAATAAAATATTATTATTGAAACATTTAATGCAATTTATTACGTCACACAAAAATATCTGTTGAATTTGTAAAAATAAAAAAAAAACTGTCTTTTTATAAAAAAGAATAAATAACCAATTTATTTTGGTTATAAAATGGTAACTTTTAAGACCATTTTTCTTAGAGCTATGAAGAGCCCATTTACAAAGATATTAATTATAGAAATCAAGGTGACGATAAGTTACATAGAGTTTAATATGCGTAATCGATAATCTGCCGTCTGTCGCCACGAGGCTGCGATTTATGCAATATTTTCAGAGAAACCCACCGAGATGGCGGAAACTCGACGACGACGACGTCGCAATTAATCGCGGAAGCGTAAATGAGAGACGATCGTCGCTGGACGCGGAGGTGATCCATAGATCGTGGTCGGGCGTGTGATCAGTTGCAGTGGCGCAGGCGGGAGAGGAGAGTAACAAGATGGAACTTTTCCTGATCCTCGTCTGCCTGATCGCGCCGCCCGCCCTCTCGCTCTCCATCAAGAGCAAGACCAACCCACGGATCGTCCAGACGCACTACGGCTCGGTACAGGGTATCACGCGATCCTTCGAGTACGCCAAGTTCCTGAAGCCGATCGACGTATACCTCGGAATTCCGTACGCCACACCTCCGGTCGGCAGCAGCCGATTTTCTCCGACGAGAGCGCCGAGTCCTTGGGAGGGAATCAGGTAAAATATCATCCCAAGGATGGAAACTGATATAATCCCAAAGCGCAAGTTTAATTGCGTCAGGAAGTCTTATTAAAACTCGCCTAAGCTTTTAGAAAAATAGCAGCTAGGTTTTTTTTTTCGAGAATAAAATCGTGAATTATCGTGTGTATTCAAATCTCGCTTAATCTCAGTTTTCTCGATTCCAAGTGAGTTTACGATACGCGCATAAGAAGTTGTACGTCAAGGCTAATCAATTTTTATTTTCGTATACTAGTCGATCGCACATTTATGAACTTCTTCCAGTTCAAAGAAGCATCCCACTTTCCAATTTTATAACAAGCGCGCGCGATCTTCCCGTCTCAAGATACTTTGGATGCCGTGCAGTCTTCGTAACTCGAAGTGTCCGGGAGCATCGCAGGATATACAACATTCTGAAATTATGCCAAGATATTCCTTGGCGAATCTTTCGAACCGGCATTATATTGCCGCTAAATTCGCCTGGCGTAACTGCGCCGAAAAATCTGAATTTTGTAGCGGAAAATAGTTACGGTGGATATAGATAATTTTAACAATTATTGCAAAATAAATCGAGAGAAAAACGTGTCGTGTAGTTTAAGATGCTTGGTAGCAAGTCGCCGCACACACACACACACACACACATACACACACGCTCCGAGAAATTCATTTCCGTTGACAGCGTTCGCCTTTATTGAACATGCGCGTATTGAACAAGCGAAACTTTGACCGTTCAGTTCGTTGTAACGCACGAACGATTTCCGATTTCCTCTGCAGATTATCGGACTCGGTGGGTCCAGTCTGCCCCCAAAAGCTGCCGGACATTGCAAACGAGCAGGAAGCGCTCGAGCGAATGCCTAAGGGAAGACTGGAGTACCTGAAGAGACTGCTGCCTCATCTGCGTAACCAGAGCGAGGATTGCCTCTACCTCAACATCTACGCACCTGCCATGGGTGAGTGCACAAACCCCTTCAGCAATTGAGACTCACGAACTAAGTTAGGTACATGTAACTAGTTGCAATGTTATTTTCTTCAAAAACGAAGAATTTTGTCGAAATTATATTTGAACTCCAATTACGCGTTTTTAAAATTTTAAAACATTGTTTTATTATCGTGGAAAAATATATTCTCGCAAAAAAAAAAAAGAAAATTCTGCAACTATCGTTATCCAATAATTAACAACAAATTATTCAAACGACTAAATTTGTTCGCAATTAGATTTAACAAACAATAATTGCACATACTGGTTTGTAAAACTGTTAGATATTTCTTTCTTCATGCACGCTTGGATAGTGAACTGCAGCAAAACGAAGTGCAGTAAAGGCGATCGATCAAGCATCGAAACTTCTTTATACGTTGAGCATACGTTTTCCGTTCCGAAGTCGCAACGCGAGACGATATGCTTTCGACACTATCTCGAGGGAAGAAGAACTTTGTAACGCGATTCCACGGAACTGCATTTACTCTTGTAACGTATAGAGTTCTTAAATCCCTCCGGACTTTTGAGCAATACGGTTCGATAAAATGTTTAATTTGTATTCAACTTTAGGGATATGATGAAATAACAAATATCTCGAAAAATTCAAGGTGGACTTAAACTTCTGAGATAATGTGAGGATCAAAATTTGTTTGAAATTTAAATCTTGTGTATATCTGATGAGGCATTGTTCTCGCCATCTCATTACAGAAGCGACACGCTTCTTTAAAACTAAATTTTGGAATTATATGATAATATGACTCATTGAAATGTGATTCTTCTGTTTTTAAAAAGTACGAATTTTCGTCATATCATTTACATATCGTATCTCTCGCAAACGGTTCAACTCTGTAAACAAAATACGCTACGAACAAAATACTAACATTTACAGATTTATCAAAGAATAGATTAGCGTGTAGATATAATGAATGCGATATATCCGAGGATTTTCTTGGCAGAAAAAAAAACAGAATTCCAGATGAGCATTAGGAGATGAAGCAATCTTTGCCCGATCGTCGAGCTGGGCGGTGGTAAATGGATGGCGCGGAAATCTATAAGAGGGATGAGGCGGGAAGGGGAAAAATGAGCAAACGAAAAGGCGGGAAAAACGGAGGCAGGAAAAGTCGCTCTCGGCAAGGTCGAACGTTTTGTTCGTTACACAGTGTCCCGATTAAAAAACGATTTTTAAGATGATTCACTGGCAGGCGAAATTGAATCGCTAATCTAAGTTTGAGGGAACTTTCAGGACGCACGGAGTTGGGAAAAGAAAGCCCGTATATTCTAGAGGTCGGGAATAGATGTCGTTGACCCTTTCGCGAGATCCTTGTATAACGGCGCGCGACGTTCGCAGACAAGCCGTCTGAAACTGAACTTCGCCGGGATTGTGCAAGTTATTGAGAGCTTTGTCGGACCAACCATCTGGTCAAAAGACACGCGGAGATAAGTCGGGAATTGGAAAGCGTACACATAAGTCGCTGTGGCGCCGTTCGTTAATCGATGATTAACGTAATTAAACATTCTCGCTACAAAACGATATATCGTTGAGAATTTAAAAATTTTTTAAAATGATCTATAAAAGAGTTTTATTCTAAAATATCTATATGTTGATATTTTATCAGCTCCAGTGATTTTTCCTCAATATTATTATACCGGCAAAAATTTAATTAATGTATTCTTGGAATACGCTGATATTTTTTTAAATAAAGCGAACATGATTCGGTCATATTTGCCATTCAATTTTTGGCTGTGAGATGAAGAGTATATATGGGAGAAGTGTTTGCTAGGTCGCTGAGAGAGAGAAGCGAAAATTTCTATTTTGCGCCGAGAAAACTCAATGATATACGATTATTATTGAAACACCATTTACTCCGGCTAACATACGTAGGGATGTAAAAAGATTTTCTTGAAGCCAGAGAAAAGGCAGAGAAAGAGAAAGTTTGGCGTGGAAGACACAAGGATGGGAAAAAAGGTTAGATGATGGCAATAAAAAGGGTTGAAGATGAAGAGAACAAAACACAGCAAAGAAATATATTGCATGTACCTGCCACAATATTCGACGTCGCTGCAGCGGCTGGAAACTGAAGAGAGTGACACGGAAAGATTTATCAAATGTTTTTCATTTTTCTTTTGACGCGCGCGCGCCACTGACACGTGGCACAAAATTGCTTGTTCGAAATCCCCCACGCCATTACGAACTGCGTTAAAAATTTTCGTGAGATTTATGTAATGCGAACATTAATAAATTTATAAAAATCCTTCAGTTCTTGTTGTTTTAAGAAGTCGTTGAAATTTTTCTCTCTTAAAAAACTAGTTTATCTCGCCAATTTATCACGGGCAAAAATTTCGGGGTTTTGTTGTTGGTGTTTGTTAATCGAATTTTTTATTTATACTGCTGAGAGAATATTTTACTGCAGTCCGCTTATTTTCCTCATATTTTTTACCGTAAATTGCCCCTTTCCAAATTTTTATTTAGTAATAAAATCCAATTCTTGTTGAAATAAAATTTCTACAATCTAATTCTGCAGTCCTATTTATATCAATAATTACCAGAAATCAATTTGGTAGAGTAGCTCTTTGTTCGATAGAGACTCGCGAGAACTATTATAATAACTTAAGTCTCGAACCGCGTCTTTCGACGATCGAATCCGTAGAAAAGTATCGTTTCCGGGCAACCCTGAAGGGGAATACGTTTTCTCTACGGCGCAGTATTGTCTCCTAGATTCTTACGTAATGGAAATTTCTATCGAAAGTTCGGATCCGGTTAATGCACGTTGTCGGCACTTCCACTTCTTCCTCCGGTTTCCTCACTGACTTCAGAGGAAGTTTCCGTTTTCCTTGGAAGACTCGCAATTACACAGCCGCCTGCACTCACAATTCTGGCGACGATAGGTAAAGCTCAGTGTCGAACGTATGGCGAAAGCGGAAGAAGAAGTAGTAGTAGAAGAAGAAGTAGTAGTAGAAGAAGAAGAAGAAGAAGAAGAAGAAGAAGAAGGCGACGGTGAGTTTTCGAGGCGCGAACTAATAATCGAATCCATCCAAGTTCGCGGAATTTGTTTCAACTCTCGGAATACTTCGGAATAAGGAATCCTCGTCACCCTGCGTACTTTGCACGTCTCACCGGCGGCGAGCTTCTCTTCGCTTCTTTTGAGCGAAAGTACGGCTTGGGAAATGATTTGTTCGTCTCGCGCGCGGAAGATAAAGTGTCTCCTGGGTGGCTCTCGTTGAGATTTCTCTTCAATCGCACTTTTAAAAGATATCGATATAATTTTGATGTAATTCGATTGCGCGCGCGTTCCAATCGTGTGCGCTGAAAAGGCGAATACGTGCGATAATTTTATTCATTTTCTCGCGGAGAAAGTCTGTGTAAATAAATTCGCGATTGGCGCGGAAATCAAGCGATTCACGTGTAATAATTTGCGTCGTGTGATGATTGCGTTATTTCCTAAAAATAATCTCACGATATTTCACGGCGCATTTGCAGAAATAACTTTAGAGATATTATACGCGCGTTAGCACACGACGACGACGACGGAGCGACAGGAAATTTAATGTGGCGAGCCGAGGGAAATCGCGCGATCCTTGCACATCCTTCCTCTTTTCGACGAAAGAGAATGTCACAAGTGCGGAGTGCGCATTCGCTCAACTTCCGGCCCGAAAAGGCATTACTAATAGCTCTCGTCGCGGTGATTAATGGCGCTGGAGTGCCGTTCCGTTTAGTCGTTTTATTAATTACGTCGGATAACGAAGGTCACCGTCTCCGTCACGAGACTGTCATTTATTATGCACGACGTCACGATTGAAGGACCCGACAAGCACGTATATATACCCTTACTTCGCCAGGTGATACAATCAACACGATTGAGACGTTTTATTTTTAAGAACCCGCGTGGATACGTGAATTATTTCCTGTGAGACAAAATATCATAAAAATTCAATGAAACAAGCAAGCGAAATTGTTTGCTGCCGCTTGATTTAAATGTCACATCAAAAATATTAAAATACTCAAGCGACTCCTTTTCTTTTGATAGTTGTTCGTCTTGAAAGGGCGATATAATAAGAAAAAAAAAGAGAAAAAGAATACGCAGGACCATTCCTTTGGAACTATACAGACTGTTTCACGATACAATTTTAAAGTCGACGTTTTCGTCTCGCTGCATAATTCAGAAAGTTCCGCGAACAGAAGACGGCAAGATAAAGCAGAAGATCGATTCGCTGCTGATTTAATTATCTTTTAATGAAAGCCGAGATTTCCCGGTTCGTTGTAATTTTACGTCCGATCCGCGCAAACGCGGAATATAAATGATAATTAAGATTTACCAGATGGACCGTGCTGCGTTGGGTTATTTCGGTCGATATAACCGAACGCATCGCGGTTCTAAGCATGGCCTGATAGACTTTGTTCACTCGGATCTATTGCTGCCTTCTCATCGTTCTCAGGCCGCTTATTCGCATTTCCTCACACTTCACATTTATTAATGCTAATTCTTTTAGAACTTTACAAAGATAATAAGAAACGTGCTTTTCTCAATTTCGATTAGTTTGAGAGTCAGAGAGAAATACTGGGAGAAAGAGTTTTTTTTATAAAAAATAATTTAATCTCTTTAAAATTGAAAAAAGACAACTTTGTGAAATATGAAACGTGAATTTATACAAAGTAAGAAAGACATTTTATTATCGAAACTAGTACAAAAGTTATAAGAAAAGTAAATTAAAACAGCAAATACACAATTAAAACGTCTTAATTGCTCTACTTAATCATCTCGCTTCTTCCACGTTTATCAATGACTATTGTCGGTTTTATGAAATTCGAAAGCGCGTTAGTTCATTCGTTATAATTTTAATATATCGTTTTTGCGATTAGAAAGGAATTTGTAAAATCAGTAACGAAGTAATTTACGGGAGTTAAACTTGTTGATTTACAAAATTAGAAAGCTTTCGAAACAATGGAAAGGCTGAAAAGTATAAAATCCGAAGAGAGGATCCGGAACTCGAACGTTTCGAGGATGTAGCATTTAAAGGCGGAAGACGAAATGGGTAATACATCTACGAAACGCATACATAATGGAACTATTTTAATTGAACGAAGTGTGAGGAACTTTAATTAAGGAGAACTATTCTACGTTGAAGAGGCGAATTTTCTCCGAGTACAAGGACAACTGCATTTCTCTCCGACTCGGCGTTATTGCCAGGCATCCAGGTTGCCGTGTGTTGTCGCGCGCCCGGGTGAGCCTCTCGCGTACGAAGGGAGTTTCCGAATGATTTTGCGCAAATTAGCGGTAGCTAATAGGTGTAATGGCATCCTTTCATGTGCAAAGGATCACATCCTCGCGCCGCTAAAGTAATTAATTATCCGTGGGGTTACCAATAGCGACCTTCGCGTTGGCTGCAGTATAGATCAGCTCGTTGTGTATTCTCCAAGCTTGTCATTCTCATTATATCCGTCATGAAATACGGGACCGCGTTAATTTCTCCTTCACCGAAGGTGAAGGAAACTACAAACTCTCTTTCAAATGTTCTTTCATTGCATTTTTCAAGAAGAGATTCAAAATCTGCGTTTCAACAAGAAAATCATACGCGAACGCAAGATCTCTTGAGCAGTATTGTCGCCGATGTTTTTTCAATGCTTTTCACTCGAAGCTTTTGTATACAATCTTGAGAAAGATATTGCATTTTTAAATGTCTTTTTTTACACACAAAGAATCTATCTTCTAAGTCCGAAACACATCTTACTTTTATTTTTGATTCGGGTTTGCTGTAGACCGTTGTATATAATATTTGAAGTCTCAAAAGTTTCCGTTCCCGAGATTTTTAAAGTAATGCATTGTGTTAAGAGCTGCAAGCTATCACCCTCACAATGGTTCAATTAACGGAGATTGCGATCGACTAGAAGCGCGCAAACATATTTCCGGCGCAGCCGTAATCGGACTTGTCACTACTGGCAACATCGATTCTGTCCTTCGTTGCTAAGCAATAATTCTCTGCTATCGCTCGCGACCTCTCGAGCAGAACACTAATTCGTCTCCGCCACCCTGTCGACTCTTCTCTCACTCCTCCCTCCGCATCCTCTCTTCTATACTTGTGGATTTCAATTTCCACCGTGTCTACCGTCGATGCGCGCGATGTGATCAACACAACTGGACATTAATGTAATGCAAGCTGACGATGGAAATAATTACAACAAACGCAATAAGACGAAGACGGAAGAGAGTAATTTAACGTTTCGATTCTTTTCTCCCTCGAAACACATTTAACGAGAAAATTGTATATTTGAAAAATAATAAAGAAGAGATATTTTAAAATACACACAATATAATTAAAAGTAAATATAAATGTGCAAAAGTTATAAAAAGATCTTTAAGTATCTGCAAAATTATAGATTTTTGCAATATAAAGTCGAGTTCTTTAATTTTTAGGTCTTGAGATCTTACTATGTGTAATAATGTATAATTCACAGTCCGAGAAGTCGCGCAGTTGCTCTGTTTACATTTCGGAAGATCCTTTAACTGCGTTTCTTCAGTTCTTCTTTCCTTTTTACGAAAAAAATTTGCATGATGCATGGACTTTTCGAGGATTAATTAAGAAAAATTGAATTTCATCCGATGGACGCCACGCCACGAAAATTAATTTAGAGTTTTTCAAACTCTTCAAAGAAGAAACGATCTTGATTTTTTTTATCTTGAAGAAATCTTGCGGTAGATCTTTCTTTTCGCGAAAAAAAAGAGAGAAGATCGGAGCCGCATGGTTATATTGTTTTCACCGACCGATAATTAAATTTCTTTCGGGACTGGCAAATCGCGAAGCTTCTTTAAACCTACTCTAACTCGCTTAACCGATAACACCGCAATTTCTTTCCCTCAAAGGCTGTTATATGAAAGACGCTGCGTTCATATTCTTACTCTATGCCATTCTAAATTAACGTTGACTTACTCCGTAATGAAAGCAGAATAATTAGAAACAGATTGCATTTTGGAAACAATGGTTGAGTGACCACAAACAACATAAATAAATTAATTCCACTACACTTACGCATAAAAACACACAATGTAAAATTAATCTAAAATTATAAATATATTTTTATTTTGGCGTATAATTGTCTTGCGACAAAATTTCTCAAGCGAATAAACAGCTTTTAAACGTAATTAATTAAACAAGCACATTTATTTAATTCTTTTCCCATTGTGAGAGACCGTTTGTATTGTGCAAATTTGATGTACATTACGTTTGATGGATTTCCGTGGTGCGCCGTTTTCGCTGACGATTTCATCACATTAATTATGACACAAATTTTCCATTGTTTATTAATAATGCATATCGGCGATGGCGCGCGAGCATGAATTTTCGGACGAACTGTTGCTTCGCATATATAGTTATTAATTACGCGCGCAGTTATTAATTATATATCGACATCGAATATTAAAATTCTGATTAAAACACCTATTACCTACCATATGTGTCATTATATAAAAGCATTCACCTAATATTAAGGTCGTTTAAAACATTCTGCAAAGAAAAAGAGTAAGTGTTTTTAAGAGTAATAAATAATAGCTAATCGCTCACACATAATTGCATTTTTTTCTGCGTTAGATATTTTTTCGTACTTATGCTCGGAATCTCTAAAAGTTAAAACAAACCGTGCAAAACATTTTTGTGAAAAAAAATCACGTAATGTGAACTTTAATAAGTAAGAATCTCACGTTATATAATCTATATACATAAAATTAATGTATATTTTCGATTTTTATATTTCTCATTCAATATAACATTTACGTAGATTAATTTTTAATTTAACCGTTTTAAATATTAAACAGTTTGCGACCGTTTCGAATGTCCTTTATAGAATTCAGAGAAATACCTTTCGTTTGACACTCGGTCTTTAACGGTATAATTATATTTCTTTTTGTCCGAAGGATTTTCTTTTTCTCCGACAAAGAAAAGTCTCCTCACAGAAACTAAATTTATGTACAATGCTTTTCTCTCATATTTGGAAATCTTTCTTCTATTATTGGCAAATATATTCTTCTAAGACTGACGTCATACACTCATTGTACATCATACGGCGCACAAAAAGCTCTTCTTTTACTTAAAGTGAGTGCGGGCATATAAGGATTTTCTTTTTATACGTTGTGAATTATCAAATAAATATTTTCACGACTTTCTCCTTCACCTTTCCTGCAAAGCATTCTCGTGGAACTCCGAGCACGTACGCGCTAGTGAAAAGCATGTCACGCTGGCTCCTTTCGCATTAGCTCTCGCACACAACCCGCGAAAAGTGCGAGATGCCGGTTTCTACGTCTGGATTTAACCACTTAAGCACCGACTTAAAAACTTCTTCCTTTCTTGATATTCTTTCTCTTCTCTTTTTCTCTCTCTCTTTCTCTAGCCTTTGTTTTGTGGGTATCGTGTATACAAAACGAAATAATAATCACATTTTAAAGTTCTAAAAGTGTTTTATTTATTAAAACCGGATCACGGATATTAAAGTTAAAACTCCGAAGATTTTAGGGGATAATAAAATTTATTTAAAAACTCATGTAAAATACGTGCGCGCTGGAACGGGAAATTTGCGCTTTTCCAGTGTTTTTTGCGACACGGGTCGATAAAATACGCATTAGCTTTTAAAGATTAAGCGAGCGGCTTTAAAAAATGCATGGGTTTTTCGAAAAACAAGGAAAGGGGAAGAGTTGAGAGCGCCGGCAGGGGTAGACACCGTAATTCCGCGGAAGCATTATATCGTCGTCTCAAGCGCTTCCGTTTGATTGATCGACGAGCAAACCACAGTCGGCGTCGGTGCCGGGGTGATCGATCGCCCTCGTCTTCGACACAATCGCGAATCCCCGCGGGTCGTTTCCTCGGTTGCCCGATAAATCGCTTCACCGAGTAATTCGCGTATAAAACTACCGCACACGATTACGATTAGACATTCGGATCTTCGAGATTCTCCGGATTTTCTAGTCCACTGTGTTCTCTGAAAATTCCGCAGGATTCTTCCGGTCTAAACTGAATCAATTGAGCGCAAAGCTAGGATGTTTTCCGATTGTTTTTAAACGACTCTCCAGAGTCGAAATATCGTGCGTACAAGGGATAAAGATACACGATAAATCAGCCTTCATTGTGAGTCGAACGAGAGGCAGAAACTTGCGAGTTAAATATTAACAAAAAACAGAAGACAAAAGACATGTGATGGTAAAAAGACACAAAAATATGCTGAATATAATTATGTTACGTTATTTGTCAAAAATTTGCTTTTTGAGAAACCGGACCTGGTCATTCTGGATGCTTCTCTTAAGAATCGCGTGCTCTCGCTTGTACGCGCCGCTTCTGCGTTTGACTGTGAAATATGGCGCGGCGCCACACCTTCTTGCGGACGGAGCAAGTATTGTCCTGGCGGCGTGTCTCGCGATTTTTCGCGCTCGTTCTGACCGCGATGAAATACCCTGGTACTAGGATTCCGGAAAGGATAATCGACGACAGTATTTACACAAGCGCGCGTTTTGTATGATCTATATGTACGTCCGGCTGGCGACCAAAAATACGAGTACGAGGAGAAACCCGCAAACGTGAGCCAAAACTTTCCCACCACGATTCGGTAAGTGCTCAAAACAGTTGCCAACACCGACCCGCATCGGAAAAGAGCGGGACGAAGAGAGAGGGCGAAGGAGCAGGAAAACGTAAACCTTCATTCTTGAGAGGAACAGCGGCGAAGTAGCTGAAAGCTTTTGCGTTTGTTCACCATAATCATGTATCTATTGACATAAATCCTATATCGATATAAATAACAGCATATGTTAGGATAGTTTCTCGAACGACCATAAGTTCTTTGATTGGATTTCTTTTATTGAACGAAGAAATTGTCCACTCATACGTAAAGAACACAACTTCGATTTTGTGTCAGACGCAGAATTTTTCTTCCTTTGTTGTGTGCACATGAAGAGGCGACACTTCCATTTTGAAGCAATTCCGCGAGAAAATTCTCATCCTTGAATTGCGAAGGATTGACAAAATTTATGCTGTTTTCCAAACGGGATAAGGAAATGATTGGTACAATGAAATGTGGCAAATTTAATTAAAAGTCTAATTACATACAAATCCACGTAAAAACCGCCACGATAAAATATTTTAAACAATTTTTATAAAGAGTTTTTTCTTAGTTTACTCGCCTATATTAAGTTATCGCATAAGATACGTAACAAAGACCCGATTTATGCGAATATAGCTCGAGGAGTTTTGGCACGTTTGAAAGCGGTATAAGATTAAGATGTAAATAAAGTAATAACTTCTATAGCCTTCTTTCACGAAGTCTTCGGATATTTTTGATACTGAAATGCATTTTGGCAACGGCTCAAAACGCATAAGAATCGCGCTACGAGCCATCGATCGAAATTCGATATATCTCTCTACCTGCAGGCGCTTATGTCAACATCACACGCGCAGTGTCTTGTTTTTCGGTGACAAAATCGGAAACTGATCGAAATTGCTTTCGCACACAACGTCACTTTATTCAAACCATCACGCAAGCTTGCGTGTAGCCTCACATTCTAATTATATGTACATACACTCCTCGAATTTTTATCTAAAAATACAAAGAAAAGTTGAAGACGCGTCAAGACGACTATGTTCCAATCAGTTGTACGATTTCTTTCTTCTTGTCCCGACAAATTTCAGTCTCGAAGCGTTTGGTCTTAGGATTTCCAGATTTTTAGATGCCTGGATCATTCTAAAGCCAGCGAGCGAGACGAAGTAAAATCCTGTAAGCAGAACAGGAAGGGTAGAAAATGTGCGAAGTTATGAAGGCGGTGTTGCGCGAAAGCGATTTTATATCGTGAAGACGGCTGCAACATTGCGAACTTTGTGTCTCCGCCGCGTTCGCGCCTTGCCCGACAAAATTCTTCGTGTGTATATACACATATAGCCGTATGTACAACACGCGAGAGTGGGCGTGTGGAACCCACCTTATTGTAACGCTATGTATCTTGCTCCGTCGACAGTTTACAAACCCTCACGAGAGAAAAGAGATTCCTGGCTTACCGTCACACTGATATGCAAGCCTTCCGCCCTCTTGCCTTAGGGAAAAAGAGGAACGAAAAAATTATAGGGTTGAAAATGCAATGAGTGAGCAAACATAGTTCGCAAAAAAACGCGGGAGGTCTAAAGTCGCTAGTAAATTTCTTACCCTCCAATCATCCGATCAATCAACACTTAATAATTTTTCATCCTCTTCAATTATCCATGCGAGCATTCAAGGGGATGATAACAAAACCGTCATACACACACAGACACACGCACACACACTCTCTCTCTCTCTCGCTCTCTCTCTCTCTCACTGTCTTTTTTTATAAAAATATTTTTTCTTCCCAGACAGAATGGAATAGAACACAAACACTGAAGTAATCGATTTGTTTAGATATGAAAAATGTCAAGTTTAATGTAACATAAGTCTAATAAAACTTTATACAGAGATTCACACGTATAGTTTTTTCAAATTTACGACTTCTTCCGGATAATTACATTTGCACGATTCCAATTTACGCGGAGTGAGAAAAATTCGAGATAAAAATTTCGAAGCACAATACTTCATTTTGTATTAATAAATTTCTGCTTTGGAAATTTGCAATGGGAAAGGAAACGTCAATGTTGCGAGCCCCCTTCTCAAGAGGGTATATATGTGACAGTGATAGAAATATATAAAGCGTGAATATATATACGATAGTGTAATCGACTCCCTGGAGGATAACCTCGTTATCTGACGCAGGAAGTCGCATCCACAGGAAACAGCCTTCTTCTGGACTCCAATTCCCTGCTACCACCGGATTTCCTCGCGCTCTTTCCAGGACGTGCAAATGGATTTTTAAATTGTCTACCCAACCGCACAAAACCTGTGCGCGCGACGCGGAGAGTTGGAAAGAGACCTTATCACGTAATATAAAATAATTGATTTAAATATTTTAACAAAAGTTTGCGCGCGTATATTGTGCACCAGAGAATTGAAAAGAAAAACTTCTTTCTAAAGTTGAACCATGAAATTGTTTAATAGTACAGATACTCTCGCATTTACGGTGCGATTAAATGCCTTTAGCGGTTCAAAACAGAGTCGATTATTATTGGATTGCTATAATCTCTCTGTGCATATTCTCGAGGAGGAGAATCAAAGCCGCAATCGTCCTGCAAACTGCGCTTCGCGACAGCGATACGTCGCGTCGCGACGGGGAAAGGGAAACTCTTCGTGCTTTCGTGGATTCATCCTCACGATGAAAGTTTGCAGGCGAACTCGGGATTTACTAAAGCAATTTAATAGATCGGATCGAGTGGCGCAAGTGACGGCGAACGATAGATTTTAATTGAATTATCGACGAGGTTCTCGACGCGCGTTAACGGAATAGTTGAGAACTGCGAGACGGTGAGCACCCTTGCTGAAATATCGATACCAGCGCGACTTCCTGAATGCAAAGTGAGAGAATTGTGTCGCGAGTATTGAACCTTCC
The DNA here is from genome assembly GCA_014825475.1 of Pseudomyrmex flavicornis. NCBI lineage: Eukaryota > Metazoa > Arthropoda > Insecta > Hymenoptera > Formicidae > Pseudomyrmex > Pseudomyrmex flavicornis. Next base: position 2,716 of record QVNW01000656.1, on the reverse strand, counting down.
AATTGAAGCAAAATGTTTGCCAACGTCTGAATAATGCAGAACTGCAAAGATGCATCCACCTTCTTTTTGTGTTTGCATCGATATCTCTTCTCTCTCATCTAGATTTATATTTGTTCCGTCGCATTCTTGCAGGAAAAATCGTGTCTATAGCTCGAGCGAAATCTATCTCGATTTTGATCGCGAGAATTCGAATACGCGTGTAAGTTCTTCGTGAGGGGAAAGGGAAACTTGAAGAGCTAATTTTCAAGTTTTTCTTTTTTTTTCTTTATTTCCTACTCGTCGGACAATTTATTTTCGCAACGTTTTGAGGAGAAAATTCTCTTCTTTCGGCGCGGAATCATCCTGGAAAGAAGCTTTCTGGAGGGATGTCAACTCAAGAACGCGTTGTAGCAGTTCGTAAATTGTCAGAGAATTTATCGTGCTTGCAGATGTCATGGCCGGTGGTTCTGTTATGGTCACTTGCTATCCTCGACCAGTACAAGAGCCTAACTTCAAATTTACTGCTATCTGTCTAAACAACAAATAAAATCACCAAGCTGTTCCCGAGTGCCATCAACGTTGTGTGCTGCGATTTCATCTTCAAAAATTGCTTTTCAAAATCTCTTAAATTATTATAAAAGTTTCAAATTATTCTATAAGTTCTTGCGCGCGCTCGTGAAAAATCTCGTAATTCTTCATACAGCCGCTTGAATTGTTACATTGTGGCGACGATTTGATTTGGATCTGTGAGGAAATGTCGGGAATGTTTTTCGTGTTCAGCGCCATAGTTCTCGAATTCAGGAATCAGCCAATGGCAGTTTTACGACGGGCGATAACTCGCCGGGCATGTGCCCGAGGATCGGAAAAAAGGCAAATACGTCGGTGATTCCCTCAAAGCAATTTAAATTCCACGCAGATTCTCCCGCCTTCTCTCCACCTCTTAGGAAGTCCGATCCCCATTCACTTTGTCCTTTTCAATTCCTGTATTTTTTCTTTCTTCTTATACGCCGATGCAATGGCGACCACCGAAGTCTCTCTCTCGTCAAATGCGAGAAAAGCTGCCGCCGTCGCGTCGCGCACTTTCTGGCTTGAACGTGTAGACCCCGGGCGCGAGTTTTTCATGAAATCGAATGCCAATACATTCGCGGCACCGGAGAATTTTAAGCAACTGCTGGGAAGTTCTCACGTATATTGCTCCGGCGCTGAGGAATGAAGAAACGAAACGAGAGAGTTTTCTTTAAGTTCTTTTAATTCGACGCAACGTTCACTACTTTCAGAGAGAATCTTCTGTATATTTCTTCTTAACATACTTTACATACAAAATATTATAATAACATTTACAAATATTTTCTCAGACCTTCTACTTGAAACAGAGAGAAAGAGAGAGATGAGAAGAAGAAAGAGATTCTTTAATTTTATTTACTGCAGAAAGAGACGACTGCAAAATTAAATCTAGAAAAAGAGAGAAAGAGAGAGAGAGAAAAAGAGAAAGAGAGAGAAAGGCATTAAAAACTAGTGTACACAAGACGAAAATATCCATACGGTTATGAGAATAAAATTATCATTTTCTTCTTTGCAAGAAGATATCGTTGACATTTTAGGACGGTTCGCGCGATAAAGCCGTCGTCTCTACTTTAAAGTTTCGCCGTCATCGTATCCTTCTTAATTACGAAGTACGAAACCGCGCCGTAAAACACACAAAGTGGGACGATGGTGGAAATTCACGGTTCATCTGCTATGTAAAGACCGACGGCGGCCATATATGTGGTGGCTCGTATAGTTATGACTTTATCTTCGGGAACACAGTTGCCGGACGTTTTAAACTCCTTTCTCTCTCGCGGCTCGCAATAACGATTTTCTTCCAACAATCTGGTACCTTCACGATATGACGAACGATGGCGCGCCGTGGAACTTTCAGAAAATAAAGATTACCCAGGGATTATCTCCGGACACGGATATTATCTCTTTCTCTCAGCAAACGATCGTCTGTTTCTCTTTCTCTCTCTCTCTCTCTCTATTCCTCAGTTTTTTACGAGATTAGAATCAGATATATATTTTTTAATTTATAAAAGCAACAGTATCAACACATCGCCTTGCTGTCGTTCATTATAAAAGTTGTGTAATGCAAATCGAGTCCGTTCCATTCTCGCCACAATCGAGAACCTCGTATTCAAGCGTATTCGAGTGTGTCATAAATATGTCCTCGCAAATGTAAACGATTGCTCGCAATCTCGCGGCTGAATGCAACGCAAAAAACGCAATTCACCAGAAGAGGAAAAAGAGGCAAGAGAGTTTCGGAGTGAATATTTATTTGTTATTTAACCAGCGCTGGAAATACGTTGATTAATATCGCGCTATTGAATTATTACTTCGACGATAGTTGATACGCAATATCGCGGGTCAATGAATATAAAATCGCGCTTTTGCAATAATTAGCGAATATATTTACGTCATATCGGCATTTATTGCAGTTTTATTATATCGTGATGCTACGTGATTACATCGGATTTTCAACTGTATGTATATCCGAGTGAAATTAATCTCTTATCTGTGCACTATCTTCGCGTTTGTTAAATAACCTAACCTAACCGAACCGGTTAGGTTCACATTTCGAGTGGTCACTTTGTGAACCAAACCGGTCAGAATGAGAACCGAAGTGACCCAGATAGGAAGTTAACTTAATTTATACTAACCTAACTTAACCTAACCGAACTTGATGGAAACCCAATCTTAACCT